>CAAKHF010024586.1:1838-13736 GCA_901007745.1 Hippocampus kuda
TGAGGACCACAACCCCCCCCCCCCCCCTGTCCTGTGACTGACTGGCATCCAGTTCAGGATGTAGTGCGCCTTTCGTCCCAAGTCAGCCCCCGCATCTCCCCGCCCCCTCGCGACCCTGTACGGGATAAGCGGTGGTAAAAATCGCCAGCGCCGTGGGATAGTTTGACAGACTCAAAGTCTGGATGACCTCAACCATCTGTTGTCCTCTCTGAGTTGTATAACGCGTACTGTATATATATTATTCGCACATCATGCAAAATGTAGTCACAACATAAACACGCTCGAGACCATCGCGGCTCATGTATTTTAAAGCGATCCGTCCATTTTCAATACTGTTTATCCTCATTTGGATCAACTGGAGCCTATCCCGGCTGACTTTGGGCAAGACGCAGGGCATGTATTTTAATTCGTAGGCTATATTGCATTACAATACTGTAAATCAACAACTGTCTGCTCTGCCTTCCGAAACGTTATTGTCAAGTTCATCGCAAAGTTACACCAGCTCAAGTTCGGGATTTGAAAATACTTGTGCACCACTCTGTTGTTCACCCACGGCACTGCACAAGTAACTCTCTTACCTTGTTACGACAAAAAACATATGACTACAGTATGCCTTGTTTAGTGAACAAAAACGTCTTCTGCACATGAATCGTGGGAAAGCTGGTTATCCGAGAGATTATCTGGGGTGCTTAAGGGACGATAAAGTCAAAGATCGTTCATCACTAATCAACTGCTCATGCTCTCCATCTCTGACTGGCTCAAGAAGATCCGTGTGCACCAAATGTGCGCGTCACATATGCGCAAATGTACGTGTACATACGGCATGGTATGTGTGTGTGTGTGTGTGTGTGTTTCCTACTGATGCTCTCTAAGCTTGTAGACAGATTACTTGGAAGTTGGATGCTCAGAAACTTGAGTTTAGACTAGCTGAAAGCACACGAAGCCGTGCTGTATGTGTCGCAGCATTTTGCTGTCGAATATCCTGTATTGAGAGATTGTGCCCTAACAGTTTTTCTGTGCAACAGGGCAGTTTGCAAGTCGGTGGCTTTCGAGGAAACGACCGAGCTAAAACACACACGCATACGCACGCGCAAATGAGTACCGTGAGCAGGAGCAGTATAAAATTGTTTGTGAACATGACACCTCATACTGTCCGTCTACATACTGCATCATAAATGGACTGGAAAAGGTCTCGGTGATCTTCCAAAAACATTGACGCCATGCTCATCGAAGAATGCAAATGCAAATGATGCCCTGTGATCGACTGGCAAAGAAGACGAATAGCATGGTCAAAAGCGGCGCTCCAATTCAAATGAATAAATAATGAGCGAAAAGATTCCGAATCAAGCGGGCTGAAATGTTCATCTCCTTGGTTCTTGAGGCTTCCAAACACATTGGCCATATTTTGTGTGCGTCAACAGGTACTGAATCTCTTCCTCGCCTTGCTGCTCAGCTCTTTCAGCTCTGATAACCTCTCCGCTCCGGATGAGGACGGTGATTTGAATAACATCCAGATTGCCATCGCTCGCATCCACTCTGGTCTCTCTTGGCTTGCCACAAGCATCGCCCGCCTCTTCAACCGCACTTCCAAATGCGGACGCAAGAAAGCCAAAGAGAACTGTCAGGCCGCGGCGCTGGTTTCCAATCACCTGGAAAGCAACGGCGGAGTTTATGGACGCTACGGAGAGAAGTACGTCATACCGGAGGAGGACACCTACATGACGAACCCAAACCTGACTGTTATCGTTCCAATCGCACCGGGAGAATCGGATGTGGAATTTATGGAAGAGGAGGACATATCCGAGTCATCGGAGGATGAAGACCACAAAGTAGGTTTGAAGCAATTTCTTTTCCCGTCTTATACGAAATCATTACATCGATTAATTTGTGCAGATTGCTACAGACGTGTTTTGCTCGTCAAGGTTGGCTGGATCAATGTCCAGAGGTCGCAAAAAATGTCTACAACATCAAAGTCCGATGATTGGTTAAAGAAACAGTCCTATTGCTAATGCAGTTTTCATTACATTGGCCAGCACGACTGATTCTGAAGGCAAATTCGATTTATATGGCGGTACATAAAGGCTGAAATCTAATTAGACCTCCGCGCCCCCCCCCCCAAAAAAAAAAAAGAAAAAGTCGAACACACATATTGTACATAATGCAACCGAGAGAAACAACAAACTTAAGTGAAAGGATAAATTAATGCAATTTAATGGAACAAATGTTGTCAATCTAAGTTATTACCCGTGTATTCTGATCATCTTCCGCCGAGAATCTAGGCCCTAGATCGTACCGATGATGACCACTTTCAAACTCTTTATAGGATAGAGACTGACCTCTGGCCCACCAATTATGTTAAATATGCTTTGCTTTTACAACAAAATCAAATCTTATCAAAAAAAGCATTAAAGGTATAAAGGAGATTGAAAGGGCACGTAGGTGAGCGAGGTATAATGCCCGACGGTGGATTGAAAATCCTGCAGCCGCTCTCCTTGGGAAAAGACATGATAATGACTTGCAGATTATACGTGATTTAACTGTCGTGCAGCAATTTGCAAACATGTGGAAGCTTCTTTCATGGCATCTGTGCAATGTCATGGCACCCAACATGACTGCATCCAGTTTCCTTGAATTTTTGGGGCTTTATGGAGAACAAGAATGCATTTTTCTCCATAATTTGAAGCCATTTACAGGTGACACCATAAAAGGTCTCTGAGATTCGACGGTCAAATTACAGAACGGAGAAAGAATGGCAGCATCACCAAACACACTTTGCTTCAACTTGTCGCCTTTTGGAGAGTGTTTTATGTTTCATGCAATTGTAGACTATGGTTTTATTTTTCCCATGATGACTAATGACGATTGATGCGACGGTATCTTTTCTAATGACAGCCCCCCCCCCCTTCAAAAAAAAAAAAGAGCAAAACAGTTTGCGAATTTTTGCAGTTTTATTGGGGACTCATGGAGATTCCGAGACTCCCTGGAGAGCAGGAAATGATCACCCTTGTGCGTCGAGACTGCAAATAAATCTCACACGGACCATTTAATCAGACGCTGACAGACAACGGCAGAACTTAGGAACCTAACATTGCAAATCAGAACCGAAAGCTTTTATCTTGGTGAATGATTTGATCCGGCTCTCGGATTAGATTACATTTGATTGTGAACGTAGAATAACTGAGCATGTTTTCTAAACGTGATAATGGTTTGCTTGGACTAGAGTTGTCATACTTTGTCAGCCCATAGTTATAGTTTAGCTGCGCAATGCTAACCTTGAGACTTCCTACCTCTCAGGATAAGATAAGCCTTTCAGAAGGAAGCACGGTCGATCTGAGGAAGCCGGGTGAGGAACTGGACAATTTATCCGAGCTGGCTGAAGAGTGCATGGAGCCGGAGGAATGCTTCCCAGAAAGTTTGTAGAGAACTTCCTGTCTATTCCAATCTGACCAATTGAACTCTTTCACCGTTCCGTGTGGCATTTCCCCAGATTGATTTGATTGTTTTCATCACAGCATGTTTCACAGTCTGTGTTTTTCACCTTTTCACGCAGTGTGTGTCAAACACTGCCAGTGCTGCGATATCAATATCAGCCAAGGTCTCGGCCAGGCGTGGTGGAGACTGAGAAAGACCTGCTACCAGATTGTGGAACACAGCTGGTTTGAGACCTTCATCATTTTCATGATCCTGCTCAGCAGTGGAGCTCTGGTACGGCACCTTGACTCCTTTGTTTCCTGCCCACACCATCGAAGGTGGAATACGATTGCAATTGGATGTCTTGGTCAAAATAGTGAGAGAGTGGAATTCTAGCATTGTCACTTTTTGGGGAACACGGGTACATTTTCAAAGATGAGAAATTCTTAACTGGAAAGGCAGATGCTCTCTCACAAGTGTCGTGTGGGCTGCAATGGCCGGCGGAGAATTCCGGACTTCAGTGGATATTTCATGACCCAATCCACCTCTTCATAATGCCATCACGTCACAAAATAATGTACAAAAATAATAATAATAATAAATAAATCGAGCTATGGCTACGTTCACGCTGCAGGGCATGTTATTAAACTGCACTCTCCCCCTCCGTGCGGAATGTATTAAAAAAAAAAGGACCGACTTCTAACCCCAAGACATTATGATTTATTCATTTTTTAAATAGTAGCTCATGCTAACATTGTAGCTGTTGACAATATCTCACGCTGCTGTTTCTTGACTGCAGGCCTTCGAGGACATCTACATTGAGAAGAGAAAAGTCATCAAAGTGATTTTGGAGTATTCGGACAAGGTGTTCTCCTACATCTTTGTGCTGGAGATGTTTCTTAAATGGATTGCTTACGGCTTCAAGAAGTATTTCACCAACTACTGGTGCTGGCTTGACTTTCTCATTGTGGATGTAAGTGAACAAAGAAGGCACGATATGAAATAGAATTGTAATCACACCCCGTCCCAGGCTGACTCGAGATTGATTTTCATGTTTTTCGGCTTTGACCCAGTGGCAGTTGTCAAATTGTGAACTCCGACGACTTTTCAGGGATTTTGATGACCTCGATTGCCATGCCGGAATGCTTCTGTTCTTTGTGTTTTAAAAGTTTTGCTCTTACAGCAGGATTTGGCGCATAATATAAATATTTCTCCAACTGAGATTCCGTCATTTGAGACTTTCTTTGAGTGTGCAGATCGTGGGTTTGTGAGTAAATGTATAAAAGTCGTGATGGCACCCACGCTGCCCGAGGCGTGCGGCCCGTGGCCTGACTTGACTTGCTGTGATTTTACCTACCGTTACACAGATCGCAACAGACCGCTCTATTGTTAGGGTAAGTTGTAGTTAGCAGATCCCAGGTGAGTATGAGCTCGAGGACTAAAACTTGCATCTGCTTCATAAATGTTTTTGTTTTATTTCCACGTTGCAGTTTGTTATGATGTCAAAAGCCATTGTTTCCAAGAAGCCTTTTCTCATGGCAAAAAAAAACAAACTAAGTCTTCGTCAATTTTTCATTTGATGACATTTCCGGACTTTGGCTTTTGTATCAAAACAATTTCAGTGCCACATACTCTTAAGGTTTATCTATAGAAGATCAAATCTACTCATTCGGCCTATTCATCCTGCTCAGCATTTTTAATAACAAGAGATGCACGTTCAACTGCTATTCTGCTCATTCTGCATTTTTTTGATTTGTACATTGGCCAAGTCAACTTTTTTACTTGATGAAACGGTGTATCTTTCCTTGATGACGTCTGTCAGTGCTTTTGATATTTTTTTTACAGCTGAAATTGGGAATCAAGACAAATACCAACCTTGTTGTGTATCGACTATTAACCATCAGTATCTTCTTTAGATATGTTGGACAAACACATCCGTGAATAGACTTTTATAAAGAAATTCACACCGCCGGGACCTTCTGAGTTCTAAATTGTTTTGAAGGAGTCACTGACTGAAACTGGCAACAAATTTGGCCGATTTGTTAAACGTTCTTTATAAAACTCACTCTATTTGATATATATGCATGTATGTATGATATGCATATATAGTTGAGTCTGCACGCATGGACACGTGGCGTGCATGCGTGCACACTTGTCTGTGTTTTGTCATCGTCGCTCTCATTGGCATCCTTCCGTTTAATCGCACTCCCTCAAGGGCCATTCAACAGCGGAGCGTCATTTTGTTTTGTCTGTTTTTGGATGTAGAATAGAGTGGAAGTCGAAATGTTGTCAAAGTTGCTGCAGCAACCAAACCAAATCTAAACCTCACAAATTCTTTATTGTGTATTTTCCTAACTGTGGAATGTCCCAAAAATCACAGAAACTCTAAAATGATTCCTCGTCATTTTTTTTCCTCACACAGTTCTTTAGAGAGAGACTGCTTTTTTTTTTTTTTTTTTCCTGGCTTTACATGCAAGGGCTTGGCTGCCTTTTTGTCCGCCACATTTCTACCCTCTTAAGACTCACAGTCCAAATATATTTGCCTTCTTATTGTAGGTGTCCCTGATAAGCCTGGTGGCAAACTCACTGGGTTATTCCGACTTTTCTGCAATCAAATCCCTGAGGACGCTCCGGGCTTTGCGGCCTCTCAGAGCTCTATCCAGATTTGAGGGCATGCGGGTGAGAACAAAAGCAAGACCGCTCCGTACATTGTGTATCTGTATCCGACGCCACGGGCATCGGCATCAAGTGTTCAATTGGAAAACTTGTTGCTTGTATTTGAAAGCAATGTTATGAATCTTTTGACAACTCAACGACCCGAAATCCCATGCGGATGCCACTTCACCTTGCCCGCAAATACACGATCGCCGGCGGCCAGGCAGCCCCAAAAATTCAGTCTGGGTGGCAGATTGGGGTGGAGGGGGCCCCAGTTTGTCAGTGAAGCTTTTTGGCGTGTACTAGGGAGGCGGTATGCGCAATCTGCGCCTTAATTCTTCTGTAACGTCATTGAAGTAAGTTTGCTACTCAAGTATAAAGTCTGTCTGTGGGATTTGACCTTCGTGTGTAGCTTCACAATCAAATCAGAGGTAGCTCTACATCCATTTCGCTGTGCGTTTGTGACATACGCGACCGTAATCACCAGAAACGAAAGCAGTCGTCGCCGTTTTGACTGCACTGACGTCTTTGTGTGGCTCACCAGGTGGTCGTGAATGCTCTGATTGGAGCCATCCCCTCCATCATGAATGTGCTGCTGGTGTGCCTCATCTTTTGGCTCATCTTCAGCATCATGGGAGTCAACCTGTTTGCGGGCAAGTTTGGGAAGTGCGTGAACAGAACCGGCTTCATCCACAGTTTCCTCGTGGTCAACAACAAATCAGACTGCTTGGCCATGAATGACACTCAGTACTACTGGACAAAGGTGAAGGTCAACTTTGACAACGTGGGACTGGGCTACCTTTCTCTTCTACAAGTGGTAGGTTTCCCGTGCAGCGTCCTTTCTGGTTGTACTGTGTCCGTTTGGATAGTTCTCAAACGTATTGACCCATCCCGACATGAATGTTGTCTCTTATGGCGTTCCAGGCAACGTTCAAAGGTTGGATGGAAATAATGCACGCGGCGGTTGATTCAAGAGGGGTAAGTGTGTCGCTGAACTTGGACGGGCTCAAAGTCACAAAGCCAACAGGAAGCGTCTGACTTGAAGAATTTGTTGTTCAGGTGGAAGAGCAACCCATCAGAGAAATCAACCTCTACATGTACCTTTACTTTGTCGTCTTCATCATATTTGGGTCCTTCTTCACCCTCAACCTCTTCATCGGCGTGATTATTGACAATTTCAATCAGCAGAAAAGAAAGATGAGTATAATTGGGACTCGTATGGGATTTGAAATCAGGCATCACAACACCCACGTACACATTCTTAACTGTTGAGACGATTTAAGGATTGTATCATTCTTAACTCTGCTAGTTTGTGTACTCAGCAGGACACAAATATACACACTTCTGAGCTGTTGTCTAACAAAAGTAACGTCGAGGTTTTACTGTATCGGACTTTTGATGTTTTGAATATTGCTGTCTTTCAAAAATAATATCAGGTAACTCTGATTATACTTAGGGGGACAGGATATTTTTATGACTGAGGAACAGAAGAAATACTACAATGCTATGAAGAAGTTAGGAAGTAAGAAGCCACAAAAGCCAATACCGAGACCGACGGTAAAGTAGCCATCATTCTTCTGTCATCATTCTTCATGACGGTGTCAATCACAAATTTGCTCAGTGTGCCCTATTTTCGTAAACAGGCGCAAAAATTGGCACATCTTCCTTTTCGCTTCGGTTGGCCGGAAATCAAGTCGTTTGTGTTCACTCCCACAACTGCGCAAACGCCCATTTTAACGAATGCGAGATCCACCCGAGCACACAGTTAGACTGGACTTTGCGCTAGACTGGACATGAAAATAGGGCCCATTATTTTTATCAATGTAAGGACTGTTGACAAATGACCGATGTGGTTTGTCTTTGCGCAACTCAGAACGTTCTCCAAGCCTTCTTCTTCGATCTGGTGTCCAAGCAAGCCTTCGATATCATGATCATGATGCTGATCATTGTCAACATGCTCACGATGATGGTGGAGACGGACGAGCAGTCGGAGCGCATGGAGTCTATTCTCAACAAGATCAATTTGGTCTTCATTGTGATCTTCACGGCGGAATGCCTGATCAAGATCTTTGCCCTCCGCTGTTATTTCTTCACAGTTGCATGGAACATCTTTGATTTTGTGGTGATCATCCTCTCCATTGTGGGTGAGTAGAGAGGCGCTCATTGAGCAGAATACGCTAAAGTTCCGCCAAACCAAGCGTTCTGTATCCCGACCTCTCGTTACAGGGATCGTTCTGGCCGACATTATTGAAAAGTATTTTGTATCTCCGACCCTGTTTCGAGTCATCCGCCTGGCGAGGATCGGACGCGTACTGCGGCTGATACGCGCGGCCAAAGGAATCAGGACTTTGTTGTTTGCCTTAATGATGTCCATGCCGGCGCTGTTTAACATCGGCCTCCTGCTTTTCCTCGTCATGTTCATCTACGCTATCTTTGGCATGGCAAACTTCGCCTACGTGAAAAAACAGGACGGAATCGACGACATGTTCAACTTCGAGACCTTTGGGAATAGCATGATCTGCCTTTTCCAGATCAGCACCTCGGCCGGCTGGGACAACCTCCTGAGCCCGATCATGTCCAGCTCCCCGGATGAGTGCAACGTTAATTTTGTCAATACGGGCACAAACACCCGAGGGAACTGCGGCAGCCCCTCCGTGGGCATCGCTTTCTTTGTTAGCTACATCATCATCTCTTTCCTCATTGTGGTCAATATGTACATCGCCATCATTCTGGAGAACTTCAGCGTCGCCACGGAGGAGAGTACGGATCCGCTGAGCGAAGATGACTTTGAGATGTTTTACGAGGTCTGGGAGAAGTTCGACTCGGAGGCCACGCAGTTCATCGAGTTCTCCGCGCTGTGCAGCTTTGCGGACACTCTGTCGGAGCCGCTGCGCATCGCCAAGCCCAACAAGCTCAAGCTGATCTCCATGGACCTCCCCATGGTCAGTGGCAATAGAATCCACTGCCTGGATATCTTGTTTGCCTTCACCAAGCGAGTGCTGGGAGAGTCGGGGGAGATGGACGCCCTCAAACAGCAAATGGAGGAGAAGTTCATGATGACCAACCCTTCCAAGGTTTCCCACGAGCCCATCACCTCCACGCTGCGGCACAAGCTGGAGGAGGTGTCGGCCGTCATCATTCAGAGGTGCTACAGGCGGCATCTGGTGCGCCGGCAGATGAAGCAGGCCTCTTACCTCTACAGACAAATCAACTATGAGTCGGTCGTAGATGTGGAAAACGCTCCGGAGACAGAGGGGCTCATAGCAACTATGATCCATCACTACGGGCCCGCGGGAGGGCAATTTTTAGAGACAACGGAGGGCTCGCTAATGTCCTCGCCACCTTCTTATGACAGCGCGACCAGGGCGGCCGGTGACCTTTCCGATGTCATCGGATTATTAGCCGCGGACTCTGAACTGGGGGATCCTCATGAAAACTACGAGGAAACTTTTCTTTGAGGTCAGTTTAAGTCGGGTATGTTTGTGGGGTTTTTATTAGGTTTTTTTTTCCCCTGCAAAAATACGCTTCAAGCCATTCAGGGTCAAGGAGATTTGCCTGTTTTAATCTGAATCACGCAAAAGTTTAGAATGTGTTTGAAATGAGCAGATTGTCATATTGAAACCGTGATGGGGATGTTGAGGGCCTTACTTCCGAAGATATTGCTGAAATGTTCTTTTGTTGAAACGATGCCTGGGAGCAACTGATTGAATGACGTTCACTACTCAAAAAAGGGATGCAGGCCGGGCATGAGATTCCGTTCGATGGCCAATTGAGATGACAGAATTATTTCCATGTTCAAACATGTTTGTGACATTTGTGTTTGGTGGCGTGCGGTGACATTTTTCTTTTGTAAATGGGTGCCTTGGCTCAACGAAGGTTGGGAAACACTGTCGACGTGCATCATACTGACAGGTCATGAGGTCAGGTTGCTCACCAAAATATTACCAACGCCTCTCAGTAGGAAAAAAGTACAGGTTGAGAATCAAGACAATCGTTTGGTTTGTGATAATATTTTCATTTCTTTTTTTTTTCTACTGCTTTGTCCATGCGGTGCAGCACTGTTTGTTTATTAGTTAGTCTTATTTTATTCGCTAGTCTATTTTAGAGATCACCATGCTTTGTAGAGTAATTAGCGACGAGCTAAAAGCTGATTAAATCAGATGCTGCCAATTGAGCAATATAGAGAACGTTGTACTTGTAATGGATGTGTTCTTTCTTTCTTCTATACGCCAAACTTTGGAATTGTCGCCCAGGCTAGCGCACTGCAGCATTGCATCAAGCAATGGGCCAAGGAACAAGCACAAAAAAAAATAAAATAAAAAGGACAAATGCGGACATTGTGGCTCCGCGGCCACCTCAATTTAATACAAGAATGGAATTTGTTTTGAAGTCAATTGTTTCCTGCCCCTCGTTGCAATGTAAAAAAAAAAAAACACCTCAACTGTTCAAAATGAAACACGTACGCAAGCATAACAAATGAACTGAATGATGATTAATTACTGCGTATTTTACAGAGCCCTCAGTCAAATGACACGCTTTCTACTGCCTACTGCACAAATAGACTCCAAAGACAATCTCTTTCAAATGGATTCCATGAACAACCAAAACAGAAATCCAATGAAATGGTCTTCATCAGAATGTTTGTCTCCCAAAGCAGTTTGAGTTTCTCTCGCTATGCACATCACGAGCTCAGTTTGTGTGCCCAATACAAAGAAGATCAGGGTGTAAAAAAAAAAATCCGAAAGCATGTGCCTGATTTTGACTGTTGTCCGCACACTTCTCTGAACCTCTTTAAGACCGTTTTATTGGACCGTTGGATGCAGCTGCGGGAGAAGCATGGATGACATTAAGAACTAATTTTGTAATATTAATCATGTAAAAAAAAAAAAACAGCAGTTGTACATGTAAAGGACATTTGTAATAATTTTGTAATTAAACTTATGTGTACTATGTATATATAAATAACACTTAAGTGACATGCATGGCTGTCACATAACATCATCAAATTATATACATACATTCTGTTCATATCATGCTAATTTTTCTATATTTTCCTTGCTTGTTTGTATTGCATTTAGGTTGTATCGACTAAATGTAATAAAACATCTTTTCCATAGTTGTGCATTTTCCAACTCTCACCGCGGTCAAAACAAGCAGCGTGATGACTCCTTTTGTTCATTCTGCCGCTTTGGATTACTAATTCAACAAGGTCATCGCTCGGTATTGCCATGCCATGCGTCGGTGTGCACATTTTCTGACATGACACTTGTGGAGAATTTCCCATGAGAAAGCAGCTATCTTATTTGACCTCATTCTAAGGCTGCAAAGCTGTCTCAGGGAGGAAAAACAAGACAGATGCGCACAAGCCTATGAGTCACTCCGGCTTTCTGCCCTTGTGAACCTGTTGCCCCTTTAAAACTTACATTTGTTTATTGTGCTTCAACAACTGCAGTAGCATCACCTCTCGGAACAATCGCTGAAATGATCTGTAACAATAATTCATGGAGTTCAATCTTTCTAGAGATTGAACAGAATTCACATGATGGGGCCGATGGATGCTCAACTGCTAAAACAACCACTAAAGATACAAAATAGTAATAGATGTACTGTTAAATTGTTTGCGTGGTAAATTCTTAGCATCGCCATGTGCTAATTTGAATGCACAGATTATTTTCCTGTGCATGACTGTTACTGTATTTATTTTCGGTCTTCGCCGAATGATTACTTGTGTTACTTAGGTGACAAAAAAATGTTCAGTTGCGTCTTTTTGTAATAAATCTGGATGGTGCTCCCACATTTATGAGTTTGGGGGGGGGGGGGGAAAAAACAGGG
>CAAKHF010024586.1:13828-29695 GCA_901007745.1 Hippocampus kuda
ACACCAATGCGATCTCTCTGTCTTTCTCTCTCTCTCTCTCTCTCTCTCTCTCTCTCTCTCGTCTCTTGCACAAACATTCAGCATACAAAAGCTGACATAAATGCACCCTCACACATACATACACACACACACACACACACACACAGTAGCACATGCACACATGCATACTGTATATCCATAGACGCGTTATCCTGTTGTGTCGTTCATCTTCTTTCAGATTATTTTAATTTGTGTTTTTAAGTGAAGTGCCGGAGAATTTTAACGTGAATGAATGTGACTCTGCAACTGATGTGATTTTTTTTTTTTTGCTATTTAGACATGTGTCAGAGATTAAAAATGCACTATGTTTAATTACACGGACATGAGCCCAATTTAATACCTTAAAGATCATCTGCATTCACAGTGCTCGACTGCCACTGACGTGTACATGATATATGATATGCAGTCTTCTTCTGTCCATCTGACAATTTTAGGTTGTACTCTAAAATGTGATAGTGGACAAGTAGAATATTGGATAAGTCAATTGTTTCCCAAGCATGTTAAAATTGTAGTTAATCTTTTTGTTTGTTTTGGTCGAATTATTTTAGTCATGCACACTTTTAATAAGTATGTACTCTAAAAAGTCAAAAATATTATGCAGTCATGATACGATGATACGTGAGATTTTTTTTAAATTAGACTATACAATAAAATGGTTATAATTAAATATTGGACAAGCGTTAAAGCTACAGTACAGTACTGTACATTCAAATCATGTTGAATCAACGAACCCAAGCCCTCACTGTACTGCACTGGATAAAGGAGTCGACTGCCACCACCAGGACATTTATTTCCCTCCAGATTTATTTTGGGACGTTCAGAGAAACTAATAGCTTGACACACTGTGGGAGTATATAGAGCGAGGATGGGCAACTGAATACGAAAGAAATATTCAAGAAAGTAAATGATACATAGTGGAATGACACCGGGAAGTATTGTTTGTACTGTACTCTTTTATTTCCGGTCTTGATACATAATATTGTTTGTGGAATTAAGAATGAGATGGGTGTGTCACCCTGTTGATGAGAGAAAATTATCTGAATATTATTGTAAAGATATTATTAGGATCTAAAATCGTCGATTATTGTCTTATAAAGGGGGATTTCGATTTTCTTTTTTTTTTCATCAAATGCGTGCGCACGCAGGCCAATTTGCTTCTTTTTATACGAACGTCTATTTAGTCTTCTGGATTTTCAATCTTGTTTATGGCAATTTTACTATTCATCTTAATAAGAAAATTACTTCAGAAAATATTTCCTCTTCTCCTTGCATGCCTTTTGTTTGTTTCGTTTCTTCAGTATTGCCGCTGAAATGATACAACTTTACCCACGCGTTGTGAGACTAATAAAGGTTATCTTATCTGACTTAGATGCAAAATAGTAAATTATAGTCAACATGTTGTATGTGGTGAGTAAGATATGTATTTTGTGGTTTCTTTTTTAATAGCCGCCCCCCTCCCAAAAAAAGCCGATACATACCGATAGTTGGCGATATTGTACCTAACGTTATTTGCCAACTACCATTAAACGCGAAGGGAAGAAAAGAAGAAGATGATCTTTTTTCCGTAGTTTTTGCTACTCGGAGGCATGGGACGTGGTTTTGAGTCAGACAAGGATAACGCTATTGTTGGGTGAAACGATTTAAATAGAGCCACTTCAAAACGTTGTGTACCTTCGCTGGAATTAAATGGGTAAAGTTTGCGTGGCGCTTGCTTTGATGGTGTTTGTACACGTTGCTAACTCTTTAGTGACAGGCTCTTTGAGAGTCAAATTCATGAAAGCGACACAAAGTTCTGGAAGTGTGCCCTAATTTCTAAACGTAAACTGTAAGAGTGAAGATCGATATTAGCATACTGTATTACATATGTGACGATATCGTTTGACTTCAGCTGTGTTAATTCTGATTATGTCACGTAATAGAACTAGACCGATGTTACCCAACACTGATTCAAAGTAGCCGAATTTTACAACTTCTGGCAAATTGAGTGAAATGGGATGAATTACCCCAGAACTGATGATCTCTCAACATCCGGGTTGGGAATCACTGCAGTTGACGGGTAAACACAGCGATGATTAATTTAGGCTGTCATACTGACCTCTGTCTACTTCGTGTTGTTCTTTCAGTACTTACAAAAAATAGGACTATTTGCCTCTCTGGTGACATTTCAGAATGGCCCCAAATGCCTTTACACTTCAACTCAATTTAACCTAAAAACTTTTGAATACACGTGACCAGCTGTTTCAGTAGTTTTTGGACAATGTATTGTTCATTTACAAGGAACTGAACCTCAAAATTCACAACCGGCGTCAAAATTCCAAGGACGCCCACTTTAATCCAGAGATGTCTATTCTCCGTGTATCACTGCAACCTGCAGATGACATTTTGTGACACTAAGGTCAGTGGCCTCTTCCCTCTGAGAACATGTTTGAAACCTCAGCAAATGTATTGCACAGTTTCTGGATCAAACACCTTTACGTGAATTGTTCTGGTCAGCTCCTTGGAGAACAGCAACACGTGCAAAATATACTGATACTCTGAACGTCTGCACGTCCTTTCAAAGAATTTAGAGGATGACTAATTCACTCGTAAAGGTTATCATGCACTTCAGGTCCATCCTGAAATTTTACCCAAGTGAATATCCCAAACTTTATGGAAGTAGTTTTCATAACTGTACCTGCATGTAAACAATACCTCTTTGGCCTTTCAGAAGGTCCCCTGCCTTTGCCTTCGCTGAGGCTCCTGGCCCCACCTTTGCGGGTCATGTCAGCCATCATGTGGAAGGTGGTTCACTTGCGGAGCACAAAGCATTATGGGAGAGTGGTGGAGTTTATCACCTTGGTGAATGAAGCCATCCCTGATATCTTGACTCACAGACAGTGGACGCTGATTATACTGGGATTGAAACTAAAGGTAACGGCGATCATGACTGGACAGAGATGGTAAATGTGCTTGATCCGCTTGGAGAAATTCCAATGACTCATCGGCAAACGGTGGAGGTGCGTGAATATTGTTTGAAGGCACTGTATTGCAAATGTCTTTGCAGATGTTAAGTTGCGAGCCGGATGTCAGATGTGTTAAAACTGTCCTGGAGAGCATTCTACTAAGCAGTTCAGAGCAGGTGCGCTGTCGGGTCTTCATGAATGAACATCACGGATTGCCAAGCCGGTGCTCACTCAAGGATGTGTTTTTCACGGCAGGCTCATCCAAGAAACGATCCTTTTGAGAGCAGCCTATCCACACTTGTTCTAAGACTTATGGATGACCATGAATGGAGAGAACATTTCCTAAAGGTGCGAGTTTGCAATTTTCCAAAGGTTTTTACTTTTCAAACAGTGGACACGACATTTAACTCTTCTCATGACCTCACAGAATGAGTTCCCGGTGCATTATGGGCCAGACTTTGACACCGCACTGGAAACGTTGGTGTCTGACTTCTTCAACAGATTGGATGGGCTGCTGCTTATTCCGGATTTTAAACAGGCACGATCATCACAGGTGTTGCACAGGAAAACAAGTTTCAGCCCTGCAAATTCATATTTCCTGTTTGTTTTTGAACAGACCTCACTGTGGGTTGGCAATGATGCGTCAACCCTGCTGGAAACATATCAGCAATACGCTTGTGAAGCCGAAGACTTCACAGCACTGCTCAGATGCACAATCCAAAGAGGAAAATTAGCCAAGATAAACACCAATGGTAAGTCTGATTGGATGTGATACGACAGGTTTTTTTTGTTTTGTTTTCCGAATCGATTTCTCACTGCCCAACAGGGAACACGAGTCAAGCGCATACACTTTCAGCAAGAATCATTTATCACAAAATCACAATTTTTTTCTCTGTAGAGAATAATGGAAATAAAAAGAAACTGTTAAGGTTACTAAAAATGGAGCCATGTAAGAGCCCTTTCGTCATAACTTCAATCAGGAAAAAAGAAACACGTTGGTTGATGTTTCCAAAGGTACAATATGATTTGTTTGTTTGAAATGCCTGAAGCGCGGTGAACGATTCAATACGGACATAATGAAACGATTTGTCTCCATTCTCTTTATAAACAGACACGTCTTCCTCAGAACAACAGCTCCTCTCATCGCTCACTGTCCCCGTCTCCACGGAGGAGAAAAACTCATCCTGTCAGACCGTGACTGATGACAGTCGGGAACGCTTTCGGCAGAGTACCACTGATGCTGAAGAAATCACTTGGACGTACGTCATCCAACAGGATCCTGAGATTTGCTCTCAGGAAGAAACCGTTCTCACCACTTTGAACGATAACAAAGACCAAGTAACAGTTGAGCTCGTTTTGGATGACCAACCTTCAGCCGCCACATCAGTTCCTGACGCATCGGCCCCCCGTCCTGTCACATCCGGCGGCCCTGCCGTCGGCCCTCGGCGGCAAAGGGTTGCACACAAATGCACTCACTGTAGTAAGTGCTACATTTATCGTTACGAACTCCTGGAACATCAGCGGATCCACACTGGAGAGCTGCCTTACAAGTGTACTCAATGCGGGAAGGCCTTTAGGAGAAGCTCAGATCTGTCGTGTCACCGGCGGTCACGGTGCACGAAAGCTGCCTACATTTGCCTCAAATGTGGCAACAGCTTCCAGTCCATACAGGAGAAATTTAAACACCGCTGTATTCACAATACACAAAAGCTGGAGTGTTCTCACTGCAGGAAAAGCTTCAAGAAGACGTGCCAGTTGGAAAAGCATCAGCTGATTCACACTCGGAAACGGCTCTTCACATGCAGGCAGTGTGGGGAGCAGTTCTCCAGCATGAGCGAGCTGAAATTTCATCGGAAGACTCATCCCGCGGGGCTGTCCAATCAGTGCACGCGTTGCGGGAAAATGCTCCCTTCCGCAGCGTCTCTGGCAGCTCACGAGGAGCGCCACGAAAAACAGAAAACACACACTTGTGCGGTTTGCGCCAAATCCTTCCGGAACAAACACGAACTGACCCGCCACAAGCGCATGCACACAGGCGAGAGGCCATACCAATGCCCATACTGCGAGAAACGTTTCTACATGTCGGCGAACCTCACCGTCCACATACGCACCCATACCGGGGAGAAACCATACCTGTGCCCCGACTGCGGCAAAGCCTTTGCGTCGGCCGGCGAGCTGCAGATACACGGACGCATCCACACAGGGGAAAGGCCCTACAAATGCAACGTGTGTGATAAAGGATTCACCATGGCCGCCAAACTAACATGCCACATGCGCGTTCACACCGGGGAACGGCCTTACGTCTGCTCCGAATGCGGAAAAGGCTTTTCGAGTGGTGGCCAGTTGAAAATTCATAACATGAGCCACACGGGAGTCCGACCCTACCCCTGTCAGTTGTGTCCGAAAGGCTACAAGGTTCTCAATCACCTGAAGAGGCATTTGAAATCTCACGGCATCCAAGAACCGTCGGTCTGATCCGATCCACCCATTTCCTCTGCTGCCGTCCCCGTTCGGCTCACAGATGAGATGTAGATTATCTCAGCCCACTTTGGGCGAGGTACACCAAGGACCGGTTCTCAGTCAGTTACAGTCTGTGCAGACACAACTACTCACCCTTACGGGACGTTTATGGTGCTTAACAACTGTACATTCATAGTTTATGGATCTTTTGCCCATCGTGTCAAATGGCTTTTGTTTTGCCCGTACTTAACTGGGCTGCTGCCATGGAGATTGAACAGTTTATTGTTCTTGCATTAAATTGTCGCTTAAATACTTGCTATGACTTCTACTACTGGGAAGTAAAACAAAAGCATGGTACATGTTCCATTTTTTTTTTTTTTACTGACCTAGTTTAGGCTGGTTCCACTTGTATACTATTAAAATAATGTGTTCCCATATACAGTATTTGCTCTTGTTATGAACTGCTAAATGTCAAATGCTAACTGAAAAAATATAATGTGTGTGTTCTTTCTTGAAATTTTTGTCCACCAGATGCAACATAATTTTGGAATGCCAGAAGCTGGTGGTTTTTGGGACTGGACTGGACAAGACAACCCTTTCATGCCAAATCACTCTTTGAGCGACCACTTAATGCCATAAGGCCATGGATGTGGACTACCTTGCGTCTTCAAATGTTGCCGTTAATGTGACTGCTGTTTATTTCCATCTATAAATCCCCATAATTTCAACCGCTGTTGATTTGACTCATTAGGGTTTTTTTCCACAGTTGATCATCTGTGGAGGATGAAAAAAGTAAAAGCCTAGTTTGACAAAAGAATAGCGTTTAGACAAGAGGCTTCTGCGCAAATGTAGTGAGCAAAAGTGTAAAATTAAATAAAATAAAAAACGCTCAATTACAGACTCCTGAAAAATCAATTTAACTACAGTCCGGTTATTAAGTATTTGTACTTTATTACATTCCACCACTCAATATGAAACCGTCAAATAATAGGTTCTTTGTTTTACGTGCAAGGTCCACTAAATGCCAGATTATTTTAAAATTGTTCATTGCATGCAGTGGCTGTACATATGTGGTAAAAAAAATGTAAACGTCTACCATTTTGTATTACTACAAATTATTATAAAATTAAGCAAATCAGGGTTGGTTGCGATGTCACTAGTAGTCACGATGCTGTTTTTCCGGCGTTCGGGTGAGCGGTCTATGTAAATTCCTTGCAAGGTTTAAATCGGGCCGCGATGTAAACTAAAACGAACGCCCTAACTACAGAGTGACGCAAACTGAGCCAACTGACTTATGAAGAGCATGTTTCAGGAAGAAGTTGGCGCCCTTGCTACATAAACTGTTAGCTTGAAGGCTAACTGGGAAAACAATGAAAATTCGTCCATGTAGAAATTTTGCCCTTCGTCGCAGTTGAAGAAATCGAAAATGAGTGACATGGGTATGCATTCGATCGATGAACTCGACGAATATGGACATTAATCTTTTAATATTTCAGAAAAAGCAAATGTGTACCATCGGCTCTACAGGCCTAGACTAATCCCTGGAGCGAGCCTTGTTTTGCTCACCAGTGGGTTAGCTTGTTGACATTAGCGGCCTTAGAGCTAGCACGTTGGTTCTTATTCGCTAACATCGTCGCTATTTAATCGAACATATTTGTTGAAGACAAAGTGCAATTGTTGAGTATTTAGTGGCATCCTGGTTAAATTGTAGCATACCGCGCACGTCTGTGTTGTTACATTGGCTATGCCACAGGACAAACGGCGCTTTATACAAGCTGGAGTCACTAAATGCACGATTGATGCCAGACGTGAGCGGTTTGTGCAGAGTGCATCGTACGCGAGCCTTTCTTTTTCAGTTTTATTTTGGTCTGGATATAACATGGAGCTCCAATTGATAAACGCTAAAAAGGAGCCATTGTCTCCAGTGAAAGTAGATGCCTTGCACATAATAAAGTGTTCAAGGTGGCCAGGTTGAATGACATCTTGCGCTTCCTACTGTGTGTTTGAAGAATTCAACGTTCCCCTGTCATCACTGGCCCTCCTGGTGCCACCACTGAGGCTGATGTCAGCGGTGATGTGGGAAGTGGTTCGCCAGAGGAACATTAAGCATTATGGGAAGCTGGAGGAGTTCGTAACCATGGTGACAGATGCTGTTCCCGAGCTCATGAGTAAAAGAGAGGGCAGACTTTTGTCACTCGGCCTGAGGGCCAGGGTAAGTGAAAACCACTCCATGTGATCACTTGTTGTGACATTGAGGAAGGGAATAGGTGAAAAGAGTAGATGAAGCCGCTGAACTAAAGACCATGGAAAGTCTTGTCAAATGTTTCTCATTGCTGCACCCAAGAGGCAGTTGACTGTATTTTCCCTTGGTGGTGAAAAGTAAATCTCGGAGGTTGGTTCATTTGTCGTTATGTGGTCTTCTTCTGTTGTCAGTTTACTTCACTGGACGATGTAATGTGTTTGATTAGTCGTTAGGTTACTGTAAAAAAAAAAAAGGTGGGGTGGGGGTGTCACTTTGCAATGCGTGACCGACGTGGCTGGTTCCACTACGCCCCAAAAGTTAACGATATTTCTCTGGACCTGTGCTGTATTGTGTTGTAATTCACGCTCGTGTAACTATAGCCTGACTGTGTGAAACTGGTGTGATCCAAGTCTTGTCCCATTTCCACCAGACCACTCTTGAATTGTTACATTCTGAGCATCCGGACGATCTTAAAGCTGTGGAAACTCACCTCAACAGGATCCGATCATCTTGCATTGAAGAGGTGAGCGATGTCAGTGTCATGCTTTCAGAGAGAGCGTGACATGCCATCGCTTACTGCCGTTCTGTGTTCTGATTTGTAGACAAATGATCCTGCAGTTGAAGCACCAGAGGCCAACTTTATGAAGCTGGTTCAAGGCCTGATTGAAGATAACGACGGCAGGGAACATTTCCTCAAGGTAGATCGGACCGCGTCGTTTTTATCCATTTACACGTGAAGACCAGTGTTGTTAAATGTTTGCCTTTATGACAAATTGACCGGATATTGACCTACATGTCATCTTTACAGCATGTGTGTTGATCCTTAATCCTAAATGTGAATTTTTAAAAAAAAATTATCCATATAGTGATTTTTAAAAATTTGGACATTAGAGGCGCACACAAATCAAGGACAACCACCAGTCATACTTTGACATCATGTTCTCACCTGATAACACAAGTGATTTCCTTCAACGTATCGTCCAATTTTTCCAGTTTTTCGAGCGTCACGGTGGCAACCTTTCATTCTCTGACCACACAGAACGTGTTCCCAGTGGAGTACGGCCCTGATTTCGACACCGCGCTGGAGACGCTTGTTTGCGAATTCTTTACCAGGCTCGAGGAGCTGCTGCCAATCCCAGATTTCAAGCAGGTGCGCCATCAAAAATGACCAAAGCGTCCTCGTCCCCCTTGAAAGTTGCTCTGCAAGTTTGAAGTTCTTCCCTTGAAATAATGTCGTCTTTTTTTTTTTTTTCAGACCGCATCTTGGCTTAATGCCTCCCCCTCTGTCCTCGAGGAGTACATCCAGTGTGTGTCAACTGGAGAAGACCTCAAATTTCTCCTCCAAAGCAAAGAATGTCATGGGAAATTGGCAAAAAGCACTGTTGGTATGGTCTCCGCATATTCTCAGTAAATGTTGCGTGTCGTGCGAGAGAGTGACCCCAGCCATTTTGCCCACACGCAGCTCCTTTTCACTCGGACGATCTCCTCATCCCGTCCTTGTCGCTGCCCCCTTCTTTGGAAGTGGCCATCGCCTCCCACCCCAGCGCCTGTGACGATGACCACAACGTTCCCCAGATCGTCATGTTTGACGAAGAACTGTCCACGAACCCTTCCACGTCGACCGACTTTGCCGACTCTCCGAAAAGAACGGATCTGTCCTCGTCGCCTTGTCACAGACCGCAGGCGGCGACGCACAAATGCTCCGAATGCGGCAAATGCTTCAAGCATCATTCCGCGCTGGTGGAGCACCGGCGCGTCCACAGCGGCCTGCAGCCTTACAACTGCTCCGAGTGCGGGAGGGCTTTCCGAACGGCCACTCTGCTGGCCGGCCACCGGCTGCGCAAGTGCAAAAACGCGGCCTACCTGTGCATCAAATGCGGGAACAGCTTTCCCTCATCCCTGGACAAATTCCGACACCACTGCCCGAAACGAGGACGGAACTACGATTGCGGGCACTGCCGAAAGACATTCCAAAAGTCGAGCGGCCTGAAGGAACACCTCCTCACTCACGTTCCGAGCCGCCTGTTCAAGTGCAGCCATTGCGGCGAAGGCTTCTCCGGCATCGGCGATCTGAAGTATCACCAGCAGGTGGATCACGACAAGCCGTACCAGTGCAAACAGTGCGGCAAGAGCTTCATTTCCTCCAAGTGTCTGGTGAAGCATCAGCAGCGCCACGACGAGGTCGGCGCGATGGAGGCCTCCAAGTTGCTGGGCGGAGGCAAGCGCAAGAAATGCGGCGCGGCTCATCGCATTCCCTCTTTGCCCTCGAGGAAACTGGCCGTCAAATCGGCCTACCCTCGGGGACGGGTGGCCCACAACTGCCCGCTGTGCGGAAGGAGTTTCAAGTACCGCTTTGAGTTTCTCGAGCATCAGCGGTTCCACACGGCCGTCAAGCCGTACAAATGCTCCCAGTGCGGCAAAGCCTTCCGCACCGAGGCCCACCTGTCCGGCCACCGCAAAAGGAAGTGCAAGAACGCCGCCCACATTTGCACCAAGTGCGGCTGTCAGTTCAGGTCCGTGCACGAGTGCGTCCGGCACCAGTGCGTGCAGCTGCTGACCAAATACGAGTGCTCGCACTGCGGCAAGACCTTCAAGATGGCCCACCTGCTGAGGAACCATCAGATGACTGAACATCAGCTCCCCTACAGCCCCAACCATCGCTTCAGGTGCCGCTACTGCGACGAGACCTTCCCCGGGATCAGCGAGCTCAAGTATCATCAACGGGTCGACCACGAGAAACCCTACCAGTGCCGGGAGTGCGGCAAATGCTTCTTGTCGGAAAAGTGCTTGTCCAATCACGAGCTGCGCCACAACGACGACAGGCCGGAGAGCTGCCCGGTCTGCGGCCGCGGCTTCCGGAACCGCTACGACTTGAAGCAGCACATGCGCACGCACACGGGCGAGCGTCCCTACCAATGCACGCACTGCTCGCAGTGCTTCTCCACGGCCGGCGGCCTGAGGAGCCACACGCGGGTTCACACCGGCGAGAAGCCTCACGTGTGCCCGGATTGCGGCAAGGCCTTCTCGCAGATGGGCGCCATGCGCACCCACAGGCTCACCCACACCGGCGAGAGGCCCTTCAAGTGCACGGTGTGCGGCAAAGGCTTCACCATGGCGCACAAGGTGACGGTGCACATGCGCGTCCACACCGGCGAACGGCCCTACGTGTGCTCTCAGTGCGGAAAAGCCTTCTCGGACGGAAGCGTGCTCAAGCAGCACATGCTCAACCACTCGGGGGTGCGACCTTTCCACTGTCAGATCTGCCCCAAGACGTACACCTGTCTCAACCACCTGAGGAGGCACCTCAAAAGTCACTCCGCCGTGAACTGACATGGAGCGAGAACCCGCGCGAGGCAAAGGTGAAGTGTTACTCCGCAAAGTCATCAATATTTGCAATCGTGTAAACCCTGCCACCCCCAATTTTCGTCCAAAGGACTGCATCTTTTTTTTTTTTTTTTTGTCAAGCACGGTTGAAATGACTGCGCTACTAAACCCCAAAGTCTCCATTTTGAAGGACAAGTATTGACATTGGGTTCCGGAACCTTTCCTGAAAGGCAACAATGTCGAGTCAGCAGCTGTCTCTTTCTACCCTTTTTGGTTTTTTGAGTTTAACAACGTCAAATTAAATGACATTGGTGACAATGTGGTGTGAATTTGCTGTCCTTCGGAGAAAAAAAAAACAAAGCTTGTTTTTTTTTCTCATGGGTAAACTAGACGGCAGCAGCCCCATTTGTCACTCGTGCGGCTCTTTTAGACCAGCTGCAATCAGGAAGAGCAGACTGTTTATCCTTGAATGACTTGCTTGTTTTGAAATATTCCCTGATAGACACGAGGAGACGACGGCTTGGTGGGGTGCTGATACTGTGCAGGTTCATCTGGCCCATTTCCTGTCATTTTCATTGACTTGGCACGCATCAGAATCTTGATCGCGCTGCAATTTCCTGCAGTTGCGGCTGGCGCCTTGTGGCATCTGCTCGCAGAGGAAACTCTCTGGATGACCAATCACTTTGTGTTGTTCGTGCATTGACTCACATGAAAACGAAGCCTTCGCTGGAATTATATCCCAGTCGTGGTGATTAATCTCTTCCAGCTGTGGCCTTTTTTTTTTTTTTTTGGTTAGGTTCCCCCCCTGACCCCTCATTTGTTTGATGTAAATGTTCCACAGAGCGGTATTTACTTTGGAAACATTTCTTCATCATCATTTTCTAATTTAAACACTGTTTATAATAAAAGCGGGTCTGTGCTCTGCCCATCATGCTCAGTTTCTCTCGCCCTCTGACTCAGATTTGCTACTAGTCCTGCCTACTTCACGTCGAGTTGGTGGAAACTCATTTTCTTTGCCAAATATGCTGGCCAGACGCGGCTATTCATTGCATGTCGGCCTCCATGTGCTTTGAGGGTGCACCGTGTTCTTAGTTCCCTCGGGGTGATGATGATAACATGAGTGAGCTCATTGTGTGATCTTAAAACTGTCTGTCGCCCTCATGCTTGTAAAGAAGTCTAAAAAAAAAAAAAAAAGTGCACACCTTCCTCCCTTGGAGCGCAAATTCTTATATAACTGAAAACAAAGCCAACTTCCAAATTTCCTTCTTAAAATGGAGTTGGATGTGGATTCGAGAGAAATCCTATACGGAGACATCCCGAAACGCAGGCATCACCATTTAAACAGGCTGCCATGAAACTAAAGTGATTTATGATGAGGACTGGCTCGTAAACACAGATCATTACCAGATGTCTCTCTCTCTCTCCCCGCGCCCACCCCAACCCATCTTCTCTGCTCCCGCCGCGCATCTGCTCACTGTGAGCAAACGGCGTCTCCAAGAAAAGTGAGCTCAGTGGAAAAAGTGAGTGCAGAACAGTCCCACCACACGTATGTCCACGGCAACCATGAAACATCCAGCCCACTCATCACCTGGCCAAGTGAAGCCTTCCACGTTTTCCGCTCTTGCAGGGGGGAGTGGAACGTGCGGCCCCTGGAAAGGCTCCTTCTCCAAGTTATGCCCACAAAAGTCCGCTAGATGGCACTGTGTTTCTTCAAACTCAAACTCAAACTGTGTTTGAGAGGCGCCAACAATTCCCTCCTCCTTTTGCATCTCCCCATTTTCTCTCTGAAAGTTCATATCTGGTCTGGAAAGTTGAACCAGATGTATTCACCCAGGGAACTTTTGACAGAAGTCAAAAGTAGCCCCAAAGTTTGCATTCAATTCGTCATTTGGCGACACAAATGACGCCACCGCCCTTCAATGTCGTGATTTTCAATGACAAATGATTTCGTACAACCATCCTTTGTTAAATGTTATACCTGGTTTTATTTATTCAAGTCCTAAAAAGCAAAGATTCGAGTGAACTTTTCGTCCTAAAAAAAAGAGGAGGGGGGGGGCGGGACAAACGGTATGAGGACGCTGGCAGGTTTTGTCGTCTGCATCGTGTTTTTCGTGCGTCCATAATTCTCTCGACCGGCCTTATATGGAAGCAGCTACTTCTGAGATTTTGTGTAAACTTTGAGTGTATGCGCGTTCTCGCCAAACGTGTCTCTCGTGCACTGAAAAAAAAAGGGGCACGTGCACGCCCCCTCTTGTCTCGTCGCGCGCGTCCTCCTCCTGTGCGCGCTCTGGCTCTCGCCTGGACGAACTGCGGCGGGGCGGTGGAACTCCAAAGGTTTTGCCCAATTTAGTCAAACGGGAGCCGCCTTTGGGGATTCGGGCAGCGTTCGCGTTTGTTTCTTCTGGGGAATTATTTGTTTGACTTCATATTTAGCAGTTCAGCCATGGAGACTTTGAGAGGGCTCCTTGTGCTGCTGTGCGTCCTCCTGGCCAGAGCGCAAACGCAGATCCAAAGACCCAGGTCCGCGGGTAAGTTTCAGATTCTTCATTTGTTCGAAGGAAGTCTGTGCCCCTCTACGTGCAACCAACCGTATGGCATATAAAGTCGTGTCTTCATTTTGAAACATGACGTGCTGCATGCCGAAGTGACATTCCCGTGAGCGACGATCCAGATGTGCGCCGTTGCGTTCAAGAACGCTCACGAATTAGACGGACAGATCCAACGATATTAGATTCGACGCACGCTAAAAATCTACAAGACTGAACGTGTGAACTTGAAGGCCTTTCAGTGCATGTTGGTGAATTTGAGCGCGCGGTGAAGAGTTGAATGCACTTACTGACTGAGATTGGTGAAACCGAAGGAAAATGGCACTGCGGAATTGTTCCCAATTTGCGGTGTTCGTACAAGTGGTCGAGCCTCGTTGCTTATACCGCAGGCCTGCAGGAGTCTGCTAACAGGCACCATGACACCCTTGGGTGTCACACCTGATGGAGGCCTGCAGTGCTGCACCACGGGCCTCTTTTTTCATGCAATGCATGGACACGTTTTTTGCAGCTTGCATTTTCTTTTTTTTTTTTTTTTTTTTTTTTAAATTTTGAGAGCACTTTGGGAGCACATGTGGTGCAGTGGTGTACACGATCATTGCCAATTTGTTTGTCGTGTGAACAGAATGTCCGGTTGACCTTTTCTTCGTACTGGATACATCTGAGAGTGTGGCCCTCCGGCAGAAGCCTCCCAACTTTTACATTGACCAGATCAAAGAATTCACCAAACGCTTCATCGATGAACTGCAGGACATGTAAGAACACGCGCAGGAACCGGAGCTTGAAATTTCTTTGGGTGGCCTGTCGAGGGAACAGTCTCATCAATATCTTTGCTCCCCATAGGCGCCATCGATGCGATCGCTACCTGACGTGGAACTCGGGGGCGCTGCACTACAGTGACGACGTCATCCTGGTGCGCGAGCTGAGTGACATGAGCACCGATCGGCAGGCCCTGAAGAATGACATTGACACCATCAGATACATCGGCAAAGGGACCTACACGGACTGCGCCATCAAGAGGGGTCTTGCTGAGCTGCTCATCGCGTAATAATCACTCCTGAGAATAATACGACGAACCAGGCCTATTTGGGTTTGGCACTCGCACGCTGACCTATTCACTGTTTTTTTTTTTTTTTTTTTTTTTTTGGAGGGCAACCTATCCTGGTGTTTTTTGCTGAATAGCTCACCCGTTGACCCTCTTGTGCTCTCCCCAGAGGTTCTCACTACCATGAGAACAAGTACATCGTGGTGGTGACTGACGGCCATCCCATTACTGGCTACAAGGAGCCATGCGGAGGTGTGCAGGAGGCTGCAAATGAAGCTAGGCTACATGGCGTCAAGGTGTTCGCCGTCGCCATCTCACCTGATCAGGAGGTACGTGCACCGGTTTTCATTGTATGTCAACCGCTTCTTTTGCATCATGTCTCACCATTCTTTGCCGATGCTTCCTCCCTTAACTCATTCAGTACCACCTAATTCTAGACCAAGTCTGAAAAGACGTTTAAAAACGTCTTTGGGAGTGAATGAGTTCATAATTGACTTGAAAATTTCCCATGAGTAGGAATGTGGGTGTAAAGTATTTTTATTATCTATTAATTTTGGGAGGGTCTGGTCAACAGCATTTTTTTGAGCAGAGGTAGCGTCACGTGTCCATCATTATTTTGACACCCATTTCAAGTGTCTCTGACTTTTTTCAAGCACATCAGGTTTTTCAGACTTTATTTCTTGTTTTTAAGCGTGACCTAAAAGCGTAAAACTGTCCCCCTGTTGCTGAACCAGCTCCTTAATCGCATAATTATTGTTATGATATTATTCTGATGGAAACCTCTTGTGAAATATAAATGAAGCGGCAAAATCCAGTCGCTTGTGTCCATCTCAGGGGGCGGCCATTTTGCCACTTGCTGTCATGCTCAGTTTGCGAATGTCACATGACATCGAGTGTGAGATGGCCGTTAAAGATTTCCCGTTTGCGTTTGTCTCTTTAGGATACTCGACTCTCCATCATCGCCACTGACCAGAACTACAGGCAGAACTTCACCGCCGCAGATGACTCCAGAGCCACCAAGATGGGAACCATCCGAACCATCATCGATATGATCGTATGTGTTGTCTTCTCTTTCATGATTGTCGCCTTTTTGTAATTCCCAGAATTTAGTATTTGGATCTTATTTACATTTTGTCTTCCTTTTTCAGACAAATGAGACCAAGGACGTGGTATGTCTGATCATCAGTTTTTGTATCTCAAACGACAGTATAAATGGCGTCGTATTTATTTGACGTGCTCTGTCTCTTCCCCCCCCCCCCCCCCCCCCCCCCC
>CAAKHF010024586.1:45936-68461 GCA_901007745.1 Hippocampus kuda
ACCCCGCCCTCCCACGAAGCCGCCCACCAAGGAGAAACCCTTAAAAAAAAAAAAGTGTCCGTCACCTTCCATGTTATTGCCAACGGGTGGCACCGAGTCACTGTACAGTTGTCATTCCCTGTGGTGCTATTAGTCTGTGTCAGCCTTTACACGTGTCAAGAAGATTATTCGTTGAGGATCAACAACCTCAGGAATGTCCAAAGTGCTTCTTCAATAAAGGTTGCTACACAAAAAAAAAAAAAAAAAACAAGTCTCTGCTCACTCTTATTTACGCACATGCATGCACGCGAACCTGCGTTTGTAATCCATTCCGATTCCACTTCGGAGCCTCCAAAGCAGTGGTTCTTAATCTGAGTTCCGGTTCGGTCAATCAGTCTCAGGGTTTGGACAGAGCCAATTAGTTATGACACGCCCGCTTGGCCATCACTGGCTGGTTCATTTTATGCATGATTTATAAAAACTTATATTTTATACTTACACTAATTGTGTTTAATTTTTCTGTTTTAAATCAATGCGAATTTTATATCTTGAATTTGTAAAAAAAAAAAATCATATTTTTATTTTTCATTCATGAAGGGTTCGGGAAATGGGCACATGGACTGGTTGGGTTCGGTACCTCTAACTAGGTTAAGAACTACTGCTCCAAAGTCAAACGCCCCAAAAGTCGTCTTCGAGAAAAGAAAAAAAAAATGGTGGCAGAAAAGACCTCAAAAGTCAAACAAGTTCAAGTTGTCATGAGGCATCACATCACTCAAGACGTCAGCAAATTGTTTTGGGAGCAGGTCGAAGGATTAAGTCTTCAACGTGTGCTTTGCTTTTTCTCTCTCTCGCTCGCTTTTTTTTTTCTGTTACCACAAAGTGGCCCCAGTGTTGCGAAAGAGGAAAAGTGTGATGATGATGACGATTAAAACCAGAAATTGAATTTATTCCAATCTAGGAAAATACGAGTTGCTCTCTGCCATTCAAAGTACAGCAAATACTGTAGAGCGTGAAACAAAAAAAGAGAAGATTAAAATCAGGTTTCAAAAACCAAAATGCTCAAAAAAAAAAAAAAAAAAAGGAAACTGATAAGCACTCCCTGTTTGTGCTTTTTGGTGTGTCACCATCGAGCATCTAATTGCCACTTTAATTCCCGTGTTTGTTTTATTTTTGTCAAAACAAGACTTCCTCAGCTCCCTCTAAAACTTTCCCTGAATTTGTTTCTACTCTTTTTTTTTTCTGTTTACATTCTCACCGTTATTTTTCCATGGGAAATTTCAGTCATTTGACATGTGCAGGAACTGTTTTTTTTTTTTATATATATATAGATACAGTAACTGAACGAGGGAATTGTTTGCCGTGGAAATGTCTGATGAAGTGAGTGACGCCCAAATGACCCGCGACCCCATTGAGGACGAGCGCTTTTTGAAAAAGGCTGGAGAGCAACTAAAGTGTTGTGGGCAACTCGCAGCAGTTCAGGTTAATACCTGCCCGCGGACGTGCCCTTGAGCAAGGGTCGGGCCCCCACGCCGGCTACGATCCTGTCCTTCACCTCTGACTTCCTTGTGCAAGACTCCGAGAGAACCCGTTTCTCTTGTGGACGACCGACGCAGCTCGGTAAGAGCCTCTGTCATTTTCAACTTCATGGCCACACAAAATAGAAACCGTGTATTGACGCGTAAATCGAAAAGCTCGACGCCTGTTTTCGATTAAATGTTCACTCTTGGCCTACTGAACAATTCCAGTGGAACCATCTCAGCGTGGGTTCTGTCTTCAGACTTGATATGGAGCCACCGATTGGATCACTGCCGTGTGGCCGTGTGAGCGAGTTGAACGAGCTTCATTTTAGTTTTCGAGATTTTGATGATCTGGAGCGTCGAATCAACATTTCTCAGCAGAGTTTGCGTGTTGATGTTTCAGTGTGCAGGGCTGTTCCTTTGAAATTTGTCTTGGCGCTCAGCAGTATTTTCTGGGACGGCACTTCCTCCTTCCTCCTGTTTTCGAAAGCTGCAAGGAGGCCTTTCGGATGACTGTCAGACCTCGGCGCGCACAGCCCGCTCGCCGCGAGAAGCGGCCGACGCCAGCGACCGAAGTCGAGCGCGCGGATTTCGGCGCGCACGCGCACATGTGAAGCGCGTGCGCCGAGAAGAGCGGCGAGGTAACGACTCTCAGCTGTTTTGCCTCAACGGAAAGCACATCTGGAGAAAGTGAGATCAGAGATTCCGAAGAGAAACACGATAGAGAGGAGTGGATGTGATCAGAATTGACAGTCTGCTCGGGCTAAAACGGGTCCTTTTGCACACGGGAGCCGCACTGGAAAACATCTTGTCACCCCCGCCCCCCCCCACCCCCAAAAAAAAGAAAATGCAGCGAGACAATATGCATTTGTTTTGCTTGACGGTCAATCAGCGCACGACGGCGCGCATCCGTGTTTGGTTGTCATGTTTCATCTGTGCTCGGGGCGCCTCCAGCTCGAAGTCAACTTGCAGTTCTTTGGAAAATGTTCAGTGATACTGGAACTGTTTATGATTCTGGGACAGATTATGCAGAAATCCCCCCCCCGCCCCCATTCCCCCGGACTGAAAAGTCTTCTGGGTCCATGTGAAAGAAATTAAGAAGGGGAAAAAAAAAATTTAAGTCTGAGAGAGCATTTGTGAGAACTACGACGGTAGTGATAGAGAGCGAGAGGCTGCTTTCCTCCTATTCGGGGGGAGAGGGCCATTCCTGTTTTATGAGTCACGCTTTTAAGAGGGACCAGAACACCCCCTCCAACACTTTATTCCACCATCCTATGCACAGAGCTCCACTCCTCTTCTTCTCTTTTTAAGGAAAAACTTTTCCACAGCTAAGACAGAGATGAGATTCATTGGTGACCAGATGGGCTCACCCCCCCCCCCCCAACCCCCCCTTTTTTTTCTCCCTCATCCCCTCTCCTCCTCCGTTTCCTTGGTAAAATGCAGCCAAGCCTTGCCTCCAATTAGATACAGACTCCTAATCGGCTCTGCTTTCCCATCGTTGACATTTATAAATTTGACACGTTTCGATTCCAAACTTGAGAGCCATTCGAATACTTTAGCTCGTGTGCGGCTGATGTCGGCGAATTGTCCATGACAACAATTGCACGATAAGTCCACTTTTTCACTCTACTGCTTGGAATAGCTGGCCAAGTTTTAGAAATACAGTCGAACCTTTTTCCAATGCACCTCGAGGGACATCAGGAATCCTCGAGGTTTAGAACGGTGGTTCATTGTAACTATTTCCACTAAAATGGCCGCCAACGACAATGTATAACGCAATATGAACGTTTGTAGATGTACAAATATGAACATGTGTAAACGTGTCAATCGCAAATACGTGTACATGAAGACAAAAAGATTTTAGAAGACATGAAACAAGCAACTGTCGCGTTCCGACTTCATCGCTGAAAAGATTCCGTCAGCAAATGAAAAGTGCCTTCTCCCGTTCAGGATGGGCCACGCCCCGAAGCCGTCAACGATCATCTTTCAATCGGTTGGCTTCGATTTTGGGGCCATGACAGATGATTGTCGAAAACGTCGACTTTGCCAAGTGGTCGTCTCGGCTGAGCTTTGTCTGGGAGACTCCCTTTTGAAAGTGAGGGACAATTTCGGTCTTCACAGACAGCGAAATTTGCTTCTGGTTACCAGATATGTTCTGAGATCATGTGCGCCGCGCCTCCAAACGTACAACAATGTACGAGTCAATCAGTCGAGTTGCTAGGCAACGGAGGGGAAGCCAGCAAGGTCGTGGCGGCTTTGGCTATTTTTTCACAGCACTTCGACCAACCAAATCAACGCATCGTCAGCACTTGAGGAGAGATCAGATCAGCAAGCAAATGCTGCGTCCGACTTTACGAGTTCCGCCGTACGGTCCGAAACCGATTGGCCGTTATTCATGTAGCAGATGTGGAGCAGCGTTTAAAAGCCTCTGACCTCCGTGTTTTGAGCTGCAGAAGGCATTAGTGGCTACAAGCCACCGCAAGCCCCCTGAGAAATTCTAGCAAATTGGACAAACTGACATGATAGAACATGTGCTGCTGCAGCTGCCACAGCCACGATAAAGTCAGGAGGATATCGGGCTTCACGTGGACACAAAAGGGGGTGCTGATGCGTGTCAATCTTCTCAAAAGGAAACTTCCCAGTCTGTGTCGAGCACGTAGGCAAGTGAGCAAGCACCTCCACACGTAAAGACGGTGAGAAGGCCCAAGGAAGCGTCTCTCGGTGTTTACGCCGCGTATAAACTCCTCCAACTCCACCAACTGATTTCGAACAGACACAAGCGAGGGTCCTTCGTGAACACGAGTGTGGGAGTTCTTTAGTCTGCTTTTCATCCTGTTTACTTTTATTCGCTTTCTGACCACATGTGCTGTGCTGAACCGCCTGGAAGTATTTTAAATAAGGGGATGCATCCTCAATTTGGGTCCTCTACACCAGCTGTCCCCAACTTTTTTATGTCACAGAACAGTTGAGACAAGGACATCCAGTTCACGGACAGACAACCATTATTTAAATTGCCACTTTTTAAGGTACTGACAGCAAAGATAATTATAGACTAATTAAACATTTCATTCACATAGTTTTTGGTCATTCGTTTCAAACAGTGTTATTCTACTGTACAACAAATTTAGAATAAGTTAAAGTTATCGTCATTGCTACTTGCAAATGTGACTGATCGAAAGATGACGCGATTGATTGCTGCTTTCATCTGGTGGCTGCCGGCTAGTTATTAGCGACTAAACTGCTAATGTTGACGTGGGCTGTCTGCAAACTCTGCTCGCAGTTTTCATGAGCTCCACTTGACCAGTTGGGTGCTACTTGTTCAAACGATTCAAACGGGTTCTAGTTTGGCCTTGCTTTTGACGACAGACCACGCACAACAGCTTCCTCCTCCGCGACGCCGTGGAGAGATACCGTGAAGGGAGGAAGTCCTCTTGTCCAAATAGCTTCATCTTCGGAAGTCATGGCCGCCCATCAGCTGCGCGTTTAGCTGTACGTTTGGTCAATGTGTGACGAAAACTTTCTGTTTTCTGTTTCTTCTTTTATTTATTGGCCGATTCCGTTTGTTTCAAATTGCAAACCAATGTTAGAAGGGGGGACTGCGACGGACTCGAGTCGCGCACGTTTCCGCCACGTCTGATGGAGTCAATTTGCTCAAAGCTCGCTGGTCTGTTTTTGTGGGACCCGGTCCCAAATGGGCCCGTAGCCCGGCACCGGTCCGCGGACCGTGGTTGTAGTTTATGTTTCAGTTTTCTCCATGTCGATGCTGCCCCTGTTTTTCCCTCCCACCTTGTTCTTGTCCAAGATCTGTCTTTTCCGCTTTCTATTGTCTTTTTCGTAGCGTCAAGATCCGTCGAACTTGTAAAGGGGAACACGCCTATTTTCACAAAGTCAGCAGTCGAAAGGACAAATGTCCGTTTTCAAATATAGGGTGTAAAAGTAAAAAGTGGCCATAAAAGGAAACTGCAAAAACCTGAAAAATCATTTTAGGTACAGTAAGATGAACGTACATTGTTACATCACACCACGTTGCGTGTTGAGAGTTTTCACACTACAGTCAGCTCAAGCTTTGGCATGTTTCCTCGCCGCAGTGGTCGGCCACTGTTCCAATGGGCCCGTCGTACGCGCACGCGCGCAATGGGTCCTGCAGAGCCAGGGCGCCCCCAAGTGGATGTTTACAAACTCCTGCTACGCGGACGGGAGGAGGGATCAGTGATTTCGGTTGGGGCTGGACCGGGACAGGAGAGCGAACGGACGGCTCTTCTGCGGAAAGTCAACGCGTGTCCAGGACTTTATTTCCCGTTTCTCCCCTCTTTTTTTTGTCTGTGTTCCCCCTCAACTGAAATGAGGGAATAATCCACACTGGACCAGCGGTGCACAAGTTTTGAAGTTGGAAATATTTCGGGTAAGTGGCACTTTTTGAATGCACAGCAACGTGCGTTCCTATTTCTACTCATCTGCCCTTTTCTCCATCTGTTTCACTCTTGTTTTTAGATGAATACAATTGAACGGAGTTGTGGCAGAACAAAAATTGGTTGATGCAACTTCATTGAATTTCACAGAATCTAAAACTCTTTGTTTCGTCGCAATTATCACTTCATATACGTTTGCGAGGTTTTGCAGGTTGAGTTTTAAAAAAAAGTGTCACTTTTCCGGTTTGTGCACAGAGTGAGAACATCTGCAGGAGCGACTTCTCCGCATCCTTTTACTTTTTGTCCGCTAGAGGGAGACACAATTAGTCGGTCGTCAGAAATGGAAAGGCCCAAAACGAGGCGTGAAACGTGATTCTAAACGAAATTGTATTTAGTTGAATGTGGGGGTTTAATTGAAGGAATTATTTTTTAAAATGTATTCTTTAACGTGGTTAACCTCACCGTTCTGAGGCTCAGGTTTTGAAATCTCAACTGCGGCCTCGCGATGTGGAGTTTGCATGTTCCACAGAGTACTCTTCCTTCACCCCACATTCCAATAGCATGCACGCTAAGTTAACTCAAGACTCTAAATTGTCCATAGTTGTGAATTTGGGTGTGAATGGCTGTTTGTCTACTGAGTGTGCCCCGCCATTGACGGGTAACCAGTCCAGGGTGGTGACCCTGACTCTCACCGAAATTCCCCTGGAGTTGGCTCCGACTCACCCAGGACCCAAATGAATCCAAGTGGTAGGCATAGACATGGATGGATGGCTGTCATGATGGGCAGGCATCTTGCCAAAATTGACGTCACGTTCTCTAGATTGAAACCACAGAGTACAGCAGTACGTTACAGTATTTGTACCCCCAACCGGTGGATTCGTAGAGCTGATCCAGTCAGGGCCTGTCAGGCACAGGTGTCAAACCAAAGGCCCGCCTGCCAGATTCGGTATGTCGCAGCACTCTTTGTTGCCCACTGGAGCAAATGGACAGTATTTCTGTATTTCTGCTTTGTCTTTCTTGAATTGCTTGAATTGAAATGATCTTTTTCCATTGGCAGAATATCGGAACCACAATTTTTTTTCTTCACTCATTTATTTATATATATATATATATATATATATATATATATATATATATATATATATATATATATATATATATATATATATATATATATATATATATATATATATATATATATATATATATATTTATATTATATATATTTATTTATATAAATTACAGAAAAAAAGTTTTCGGGAATAAAACAACTTTTGATTGCTCTAATATAAAAGAAATACATTCAACTTGAATGTATGTTGTTTCTCTTGAGAAATTACTCATCTTAACTCCCTTACCACCATCTTTTGTTGTTAATTCGAGGCTAGCGGCACCTCCCGTTTGAGCTCGTTCACACAATTTTCTAGAAGATGTTATTTCAAGTTTTAACCAGTAGAGGGTGCCACCGCTAACAGACATACAACTGGATCCGTAGAGGCACACGATCAAGAGTTTGCAAGACGTGCGCCGCTCGGTTGACGTGACATGTCAGTTATCTGGTGGCTCCCAAGGACTTTCCAGGGCAGTCCAAAACAATGAAAAATTTGAGTTATTCCCGAAAAGTGTCGCAGTGCCCAAATTTCTTTCCATCACCCTCTTGCTTGCTTTGACGACACAGTCACAGACATTTTCTCCTTATAGGATCATAACAAAGTAAATCAACTTATATACTATCGACGTTGAAGGTGAACAAGAAGTTTTTCCTGTATGCCTCACAGTTGAGAGTTTCTGGGTTCAGCTCTTCCCGTGAGGAGATTGCATGTCCTCCCCATGCTTGTGTGTGTGTTTTTTCTACAAGTAACTTTCTCTCACATTCCCTAGAGAGGCATGTGAGGTTCATTGAAACTGAAATTTTCCATCGGTGTGAATGTGAGTGTGAGTGGTTGTTTATCTATATGTCCCCGATATGATTGACTGGTGACCAGTCTTGGGTGTACCGCACGTCACACATGGCCCTAAGGAGGACAACAGAAAATTGATGGATCATTTTATGTCATAATCAATGTGTCAACATGACAAAGTCATCTTTTTATGGACTTGTTCTGCCACTGATTGGCATTCACGAAGAAAAGGGGAACCCTAAAGGCGTTATGCACTTGGCCCAAAGTATAAAAAAGATTTTTGTCTACCATCAAAACTCACTCTAATCAGTGTCTAATTTTAACATTTCGTCTTCGCGTTTGGTTAACAATCTTGATTTGCTCGGCTCATGGGTGTGTGTGTTTTTCTCTTATACAACAGAACGGACAAGAAGATGGAGGGGTTAAAGGTCATTGCCCTGTGCCTTATTTTTGGTGCCCTGAGTAACGGCCAGATACCTGAATGCAGCAGTAAGTGGATGTTTATCGAAACCTTCAACAGCTACAGTTGCATGTTTTGCGACTGGAAAAAGTCACATCGTGAAATGTGTTCCCTGCATTCAACCAGCACATTAGCAGCATAGCTTGAACCTCGTCGTGCCCTTGTACTTTTGCTCCAGAAAAGAGAGAATGTCCTATTGATGTGTACTTCACCATTGACACGTCTGAGACCATCGCCCTGCAGGAGACTCCCCCTGGATCACTCGTGGAGAGCATTAAGGTTCATTTTTACTGGCAACTCAACTTTAGAAAGTGGATCGTTGATTCCCACTGACCTTTTTGCATGCAAAAGATGTCCAGTGGGTTCCACCTCAACACTGCGTTTCCAAATTGATTTTTTTTTTTTTTTTTTTTTGTCTCGCGTCTTTCTATCGTAGCTTTTCAGTGAGCAATTTGCAGATCGTTTGGAAGCGGCCGAACTTCGAGGTGCTGTGCGAATCAACTGGAATATCGGTGGACTGCACTTCTCCCAGAGACAGCAAGTGTTCAGCCGCATTGGATCCAAGAGTGATTTCATCTCTGTAAGTCACACGCCGTGATTTGTGTCATCATGATGAAAGTTCAAGTACTTGCTGTCATTTGCTTTGGGTTTTCCATCCAGCCCAATGGGCGGATGAAGACATCTTAATGGTCACTGGAGGGGTTTAAAACGGCTTCCTTTGGAAAAAGCACTGTTTGCTCACACTTCCCGCCCGTATTAAAAAAGAAAAAAAAAAAAACCCAACATCTTTAAAAGCGGTTCTGAACCCCTGTCTGGATGCCAGTGTTATATTGAGCAGATGTGAGGATGAGCTAAAACGGGGGTTGTTCAACTTTAGCTGACATGGTCGTGTTCTTTTCAGGACACCAATTACAGTATTTGTTGAAAGACGTGTTGCCTTTTTCATGCATGTCATTAATCCACTGCATTTAAATTTGATAGCCTCTATTGTCTGCCTGTTGTTCAAAGTTCTATAACACCGTAGCCTTAAATGGCATGACACAAGTTTCCATTGGACTTGAGTACACAATTGCTTTGCCTTTGAACTCAGCCACGCAAATGTTTTCCATGACCAGAAAAAAGGATTCCATATGAACATATTAACGGGCAAATTCATATTTTCGCAAGCATGCGACAGTCGGGCTTTTGCTGACTTTGATGGGAACGGCCGAGTCAGGCTCAAATTTGGCCCGATTCTCGGTATGCGTCCACGCCACCTAACCGAGTTGTTTTCATTCAAGACCCGAGAAATCATTTCATCCACAAACAAGTTTGGTGTTGGACATGAAAATACGAAACAAATCCAAAACAAATCTTTTGCCGGTTCTCCAGGGTGTCAGGGGAATTCGTTACCTGGGAAAGGGCACCTACACGGACTGCGCCCTCACCAACATGACCATGGAAATGCTGCGCTCCCCCTCGTACCCCAACGCCCTGAGATTCGCCGTGGTCATCACCGACGGCCACGTGACCGGAAACCCCTGCGGGGGTATCAAAGTGGCGGCGGAAAGGGCGCGGGACGAGGGCATCCGCATTTTTGTGGTGGCGGCATCCAAGAACATTGACGAGACCGGACTGAGGGAGATCGCCAACGCTCCGGCGTCGGTCTACAGGAGGGACTTCTTGGCTGTTGATCTGAGCTCTGGAAGAGCTGTCATCCAGACGGACACCATCGACCGCATCATTCAGACCATGGTGACGAAAACGCAAAGCGACAAATGCCGGCCGGCGCGCATCGGCTCAACTCATAACACCTTCTTCCTTCTGTCTTTTCACAGAAACATCAGTCATTTGTTGAGGTAATGCCAAAAGGATGAATGATAACGACTCTCCGGAATTGCCAATTTGATTTTTGATGATCGTTGACTCGTCTCTTGATCGTCTGCAGTGCTACAAGGTGTCTTGCCTGGAGACCGAGGGGCCACCGGGTCCAAAAGGCCACCGAGGACAGAAAGTGAGATTTGCATCCACACGCTGTTTGTTGTTGTCCAACTTTTCCACTTTCATCTTCATGAACCGCGCCTCCTTTTTCACTTTAGGGTGCTAAAGGAGACAATGGTGATCCAGGTCCAAAAGGACAGAGGGGGCGTCCAGGCGACCCAGGTATCGAAGGACCCATCGGTCAGCCTGGTATCAAAGTAAGACGCATCGTCCGTCCGCATTGACAACGTGAGATTGGGGATTTTGCGGTATCTCTGATTTTCTGGTTTGTTTTTTTTTTTACCTTTGTAAAGGGAGAGCCCGGACTTAAAGGCGAGAAGGTGAGGCTTTCGTCTTTCCCTGTTACGCGTCGCTGAGCAGAGAAGGATCATGCCGAGTGAGCATTAATGACTTGTTTGTTGTCTACAGGGAGAGCTGGGAGCTCAAGGGAAAAAGGTAAGACCTTCTTCTTTTTGGAGATGATTATGACGATGAATTATCCCTCAGCCATTCTGGGCTCTGATCGTGTGTTAATCTTGTTTTTGTCATCAGGGTGTGGCCGGAATCGCAGGACGGAACGGAACAGACGGACAGAAGGTGAGAATAAAAAAAAATACCTGCGGGGCGGCACGCCGGTCGACTGGTTAGCACGCTGGCCTCACAGCGCAGAGATGCAGGGTTCGATTCCGGCTCCAACCTTCCTGTGTGGAACTTGATGTTCTCCCCGTGCCCGCGCGGGTTTTCTCCGGGTACTCGGGTTTCCTCCCACATTCCAAAAACTTGCACGACAGGTTGATTGGGCACTCCAAATTGTCCCTGAGTGTGAGTGTCTATGTGTGCCCTGCGATTGGCTGGCAACCGGTTCAGGGTGTGCCCCGCTTACCGCCCAAAGACAGCTGGGATCGGCTCCAGCACGCCCGTCACCCTCGCGATGATAAGCAGATTAGATACCTTTGGATTGTCCATCGCAAATGGAAAAAAAAAAATGACAGTTTGCAACAGTCTACCCAAAGAACCCTTGTTGACTGTGTTTGATCCACTTGTGATTTTCTTCCAGGGTAAAATTGGACGGATAGGCGCTCCCGGCTGCAAAGGAGATCCAGGAGACAGAGTACGATGACCTGATCGGTGAACCCTTCAACAGGTGCTCTGAGCTGTTAAAAAATCCGTTTGGTCCCCGTAGGGTTCCGACGGTCACCCGGGAGATGTCGGTGAACTTGGTTTTGCCGGAACTTCCGGAGACAAGGTAAACACACGGAACTCCGATCAAATCAAATGGATCATCCGTAACGCTTGTTGGGATGATCCTGTAGGGAGATCCTGGACGTCCTGGAAGATCTGGTCCTTCTGGCGTTTCTGGTGAAGGTGGACCGAAGGTAATGAGGATGATCAAGACTCACATCGGTGATGAAAACGCTGTGAAAGATGCTCAACAACTGTGGCGCGTTGTTCGCAGGGAGAAAGGGGAAGTCCCGGATCGCCCGGCTTGCCTGGACTGAAAGGATCTGCTGTAAGATTCCCAAATATCACCTCCCGAAAAAATCTCTGATTGTTTTACCTTTACTCATCTGTGCATTGTTTATTTCTTTTTTTTTAGGGCACTCCAGGACTTCCTGGATCAAGAGGAGAGCCTGTAAGGCCAAACAATCCAAGAGTTGTGAATGTTTTGGGGGGGGTTTTCTCTCCGTTTTTGAGTTGCTTAGGATTTTGCACTTTTTTTTGTGTGTTCTAGGGGAGGCGAGGGGACTATGGACCAAAGGGTGCTCAAGGACCAGATGGAGTCAGGGGGGACAAGGTATGATGACTTGGTGTGCGTTCATAACGGCGCCCTTGAAGTCTCTTTGAATCAAACTCGCGTTCAATTTCCCCCTCGGTGCGCTTTTGTTTCTTCGGGCATCAACGCTTGAATATTTCAAACGACTTCTGCCACAAGTCGAGATGTGGTGAGAAAGCGGCAAGCTCAATCCAGTCCTTGCGTTGACAGAAAAAAAAGATCTTGCTTTCACCGGGTGAAGGAGGACCGTTTCCCCCTTCAAGCGCACTCCGTCATTGACTGTTGTATTGCGTATCACGACAAAAAGGAATTCATTCGTTATTGTTTACTGATTGATTGTGCTAGTGAGTTTTCTTTTGCTATACATGCCTTGACCAGTCCCATACCGTCCTTTATATTTAGGGTGAAATGGGATCAGAGGGCTTGAGGGGTCTTCCGGGCGAATCAGGAAACAAAGGCGCAAAGGTAAGAAGCCCTTCTCAAATGTTTTACAATGGGAGTTCAATGCGTTTGGCCCGTTATCGATCGTCTTTCATCTCACCAGGGGGACAATGGCCTTCCAGGCCCCAGAGGACCACCGGGCACACCAGGAGAGCCTGGACGCAACGTACGTCACATCATCGGTTTGGGAATATCGCCCTAAGCTGTCCTTTTCGACATCCGCTGGAGTTTGTTTTCATCGTAGGGCACGCGAGGTGACTCTGGCGATGCTGGACCGAGAGGCGATCCCGGACAAGTTGGGCCAAAGGTGGATGTCGCGCCGTCGTCATCGCCTATGATGACGCGTGATGAGTGTTTTCAATGTTTCTTTCGCATCGATTCAGGGAGACCCCGGAAGACCGGGCTTCAGTTATCCTGGACCAAGAGGATCCTCGGTACCAAAATCGGTCACAAGTGGACATTTGCGTGTGAAGCGCCGCCACGACATTTCACTGCTTTTCCGTAGGGCGAGAGAGGAGAGAAGGGAAATCGTGGCCCTCGTGGCAGCAGAGGAGACTGCGGCTCCAAGGGCGAGCCCGGAAATAAAGGGCCCTCGGGCGAGCCTGTAAGTTTCCCTTTTGGGTGGCGTGGCGTCTTTGTATCGTGCCGTCGTACGCGCGGTCACGATTTCTTTTTCAAAAGGGTGAACCGGGACCTCAGGGTGAGCCTGGACCCAGAGGACCTCGAGGTGACTCTGGGCGTGATGTAAGTCAACCCAAACTGCAACAAAGTCATTTGGATTCCGCATCTGATGACACGTTCAAATCATTATTTCTTTCTTTTTAAAGGGAGATCCTGGTCCCGAGGGAGACCCCGGCCTCACCGTAAGCCTCTCGTTTTATCACATCAATTCAAATGTGAAAGACGCGATTGACGGTGCGTAACGATCGCTTCTTTCTGCAGGAATGTGATGTCATGAATTACATCCGGGAAACATGCGGCTGCTGCGGTGAGCCGCCGGCGCCCTCCGTCATCTCATTCGAGTCCTCTGAGCCGACGTCGCATCCTTAATAGTTTGCCTTTCCGTTTGCAGATTGTGAAAAACGATGTGGCGCTCTGGACATTGTGTTTGTGATTGACAGCTCCGAGTCAGTTGGCCTGACCAACTTCACTTTGGAGAAAAACTTTGTCATCAACACCATCAACCGATTGGGATCGCTGGCCAAAGACCCCGAGTCAGAAACAGGTCATCCTTGGTCAGCTCAAGCTTCCGATCCGTCCCGCAACTTGTGTCTCTCTCAACTTGATTTTGTTTCCAGGCACAAGAGTGGGAGTCGTTCAGTACAGTCACAGTGGAACTTTCCAGGCCATCCGCCTCGACGATCCCAAAATTGATTCACTCTCCGCTTTCAAGGTCTCGCCCAAATTTGGACGGTTGCTGCATCCCTTGTATAGAAGATGGCAATCTATAGATTGCATTTGTATTGTAGGATGGAGAGAGGTCATATTCTGTGTTTCATTGCTCTATCCTTGGAAAATTGTAGTGTCTATTTTTTATTTTTTTTGTCCTGAACAATCGGGAGTCACACAGACACACACACACACAAACACACACAAAAAAATACAACAAAACACATTGGTGGAGTTGACTGAAGAGAGGAGTCACATGGTGTCGTCCATGAGCGGGCTGTTTTTTTTATTTGGTTTCGTTTTGTGAATTCATCCATCCTTATTTGCCCAGACTACAAACAAATTGCATAACTGACCGGACGTTCAACTTCAGACGTTCTTCTGTTCGGATTGCCACCTAAACGCTATCCGCAAAGCGTAACCGAAATTCGACTTGAACCGACAACCGGCCTCTTCTCTGTTCGCACTGCCAACCACTTGCCGGTTGCCGTCACATTCAGGATGCAGTGAAGCGCATGGAGTGGATCGCCGGAGGAACGTGGACTCCATCTGCTCTGAAGTACGCCTACGACAATCTGATCAGGGACAGCCGCAGAGCCAAAGCCAACGTCACCGTGGTGGTGATCACCGACGGACGTTTCGACCCCAGAGACGATGACTCCTTGCTCACCTACCTCTGCAGGTGCCTCACACTACAAATGTGTTTGGAGATATCAGCATTGAGGTCAACGCACGGAAATGGAGCTAACGGTTTTTTTGGGGGTGGGGGGGGGCAGCGATCCCAGTGTGGACGTGAGCGCCATCGGGATTGGGGACATGTTCGACCAGATTGAGGAGAATGAAATTCTGAAGAGCATCGCCTGCCAGAGGGACGGAAGGGTGCTGGGCATGAGGCGCTTTGCCGACCTGGTGGCTGAGGAGTTCATTGACAAGATCGAGACCGTCCTCTGCCCAGGTACACGTGCACGGAAACGGCGCACAAGGCCTTTCAAAAGTCCATCCTCGCTAATTGCGCGTACGTCTTTGTTTCAGATCCTGTTGTTGTATGCCCCGACCTGCCATGCAAGTCAGGTGAGCTTTTTGAAGCTTTTGTAAATTGGGCGACGTATGTCTGACACTTGCATTCCACGCGTCTGTCTGTCTTTTTGCTTCTTTGTCTTTGATGGAGCCCGTACCACCAATTACATTTCACAACAACTGTCTGCATGGCATAGTTCGTATATTTGAACGAAGCAAACTTGAGAACAACAACAATATGTTCCACAAAAAAAAACAACATGCAACATCCCAGTTTCACCTCGGTGTCAGTCCATCTCTCCTACCGGTACATTTTTTGCAGTTCTAGTCTGTGATCAATGAACCAAATGAAAAAAAAAAGTGCTAGGATGGTCCTCATCCTCTTGGTTTCAGAATTTGAACTTAAAGGCAAGTAAAAAGAGGTTTGCCAAACTTTTTTCAACCCAAGTCCCAAACAACCATTTTACCCTGACTATCTGCAACCGAACAAAACACACATACACACACGTACACACACGCTTGACATTTCAACGACTTGATGGGCTATAATTCCTTGAGAAAACGGTGTTATGAAATTCGCCCTTTGCTGATGCTCAATGACACAAAATAACCTTTGTTGGAAAGTGAGCACACGAGATGAAACTCGGTGCGCCTTCAGCATCTTCTTTTGTGCGTGGTGTTCGTGGGACCCCGCCCACCATGTTATTCCGCCCCCTTGTTGCAGGAGGGCGCTTCACTCCGTGGCGAGGCCCTCCCGCATGGAGGCCTCTGGCCGAGGAAGGCGCCCCCTCATTGGTCCCCACCTCTTTGGAGGGTGTGGCCGGCCTTCTGAATCAACTGGGCAAGGAACAATATGGTGTCGGCGTGGCAACCATGGCCTACACCGCCCAACGAGCAAAACTGGCCAAGGGAGCAGACAGGCAGGAGTGGACCCGGCTGTTCATCGACTCCTTCAAATATGTCTATGGAGACATCATGGGAGACCCCGAGAAAGCTATAGGGCTCTGCTAATGCTAATACGCTAACCCTGCTACCTCATGAATCTGCTTCATGCTGGACTTTGAGATTTTAACAACGCTGCACCTTTTAATCCAGATACGTGCAATATCCCACGTGGTCTTAATGCGAGAGAGTCACATCAACGTTCTGCTGGTCTTTTGGCGGAATGACTTTTGTGTCGAGCTTCCCAAAAGCAAAACAAAGTTTTCTTTCTTCATTTTTGAAGTACCTCGCCTCGGACTTAAATGATGACGCATCATGGATTCCGCTCCATTTGGTGGAAGAAAGTTCCATCGCGCCATTCCCGCTTGTGCTGAGGAAGGCGGCTTCGTGACGCTGCCGTGTTTCCATCGTGAATCACTGGCTTGCGGAAATACTCCAACGACTTCATATTATTTGGCGTTTTGCGCACGTCCATGGTTACAACCTTTCATTTTGGCTTTTCCTCTACGAAAGATCCGCCCTGATCCTCCACAAAGATCATATTACACATATCATGTCGTGTATGAATCAGAAGATGTATGGTGTTGTTTTGATTAGTTTGATTTGGGATGTAAGGATGGTGCCTTCATCTTTATTTTAACAGAGTTAGAACCACGTATGGTTTTTATACGCGCATGTTTTTTTTGCATGTGGCTTGGCTTGTAGTCCAATAACAAAGACGGTCGATGACAGGCTTTCATCGCGGCTCTTTTTGACATATTAGCTCAGTGACTGCAACTTGCAAATGTGAATTTTGGATAGAACCAGATGTATTGCTGATGTTATATATTGTAACCAAAATAAATGTGAGTAGAGAGCAAAAACAGTGGTTTCCTGGTGACGACTGTACAACCCTGGAATCAAGTGCTCGCCGGACACGATAGCTGACGTTTAAGACCTAACGTGTTTGTACGTGTGCGTTCCAGAGCCCGCCGTGGCCAGCTGCGTGCAGCGGCCGGTCGACGTGGTGTTCCTCTTGGACGGCTCCGAGCGGATGGGACTGGAGAACCACCGCCGGGCCAAGGAGTTCATTGAAAACATGGCTCGCCGCCTCACCCTGGCGAACGGCCCGTCAGATGAGAGGAATGCCCGTTTTGCGTTGGTGCAGTACGGCAGCCCCACAGAGCAACGCGTCGAGTTCCCACTCACGCACAACTTGACGGTGATCTCGGATTCGCTGGCAAGAGTCACCTACATGGACTCTTCTTCGGCTCTGGGCAACGCAATCATCCACGCCGTCAACAATGTGGTTTATCGAGCGGGCGCGCAGGTAAACAGGACACACTCGCGCGCACGCTGGCTTTGAAGGAACGGTCCGCTCATACAGCAGCCGACGCGCTCATGGCCCTCGTGTACCTCATGTCTCGGCCGTAACTTCTGAGAATATTGGCCGTTCGGCGGTTACCTCATGACAGAGGGTTGGAGTCCAGAAAGCTCGCACATTGCGCCCTTAAACCCACCAGACAAGATATTCACATGTGAAGCCAACCCAAACGTGAAATGGATTGCAACTCATCTTGGCTTGAACATACTTTAAGTCATCCGACATCAATCATAAGGTTGTGGAGTAGGACTTGATGGGCAGACGTCTAAAATGAAAGTAAATGACTACAAGCCAGTACAAAAGTAGAAGTGACAACACCGGAGAGCAAGAGCGCGTCGGTTCATGTTAAACATGACGTGGCATTTCGAGTGGCCTCTTCTGACTGTCAAATGGAGAGCAGCCAGTCATTTTCTCCGTTTCACGGTCGAAGCATCTCTCAGCTTTAGCTGTAGTTTTGATTTGCTGGTTGGGTGGAGTGCGTATAAGTCAGTGGTCAGTGATGTCCATGATTATGGAGGAAGAGTCAATAGTTAGCCTTATGCACACGCCGATGACATCAGTCACCATCGGGAGTAACTGGAGAGTCAGTATCTTGCTCATACTTTGACGGGGCTCGGACTCCAACTCTCAACGTTCGCACTGAGACGCGGCCACTCGACCACCAGCGCAAAACCATCTGCTGCTTGAACAGTGCAGACACAGGCGCATTTTGCCACACCAGGGAAAAAACGGATTGCAGAGCCATTTTGACATCTTTTTCCCCCCCTTCGCCTTGAGTTCATTAACCAAACCACATACTGAAGTTATCCTTGAGTGGCCAAAACACACTTCCGACTCCTCTCATCCTCACATCAAAGCAACTCGCCCATACTTTAGAAGAAACAACAATAGCACCAGCAGCTGTATGCTGTCTGTCTCATCTGTTCTTATTACATGTAATAGGTAAAAACAGAATGGAAGCTGTTTTCTTTAGTTTTTTTTTTTTTTCCCGTGGACGAGCTTACATTTGGTCAGGACACGTCATTCCTGCGACTTTAATGAAGGCCTCTCGATGTTTATCATGTGATGATGCGTACAATGCCTGTGGAGTATAAAAGAGTACCCATTTGAACTTAATCTTGACCAGTGCTCGTTTGGGTTGCAGGGGAACCGCTTGGCTCGCCGCAACGCCGAGCTGGCCTTCGTGTTCATCACTGATGGCATTACATCCAGCGAACAGCTGGAGGAGGGCGTGTCCTCAATGAAGCGAGCCGAGGGCGTTCCCACCGTCATCGCCTTGGGAAGTGACACGGATGAGGAGGTGCTGCGGAAGGTGGCGCTAGGTGACATGTCGTCCATCTTCAGAGGCGGCGACTACGCCGTGTTGAACAAGCCGTCTTTCTTTGAGCGTTTCCTCCGCTGGATATGCTAGTCGGGAACTGCGACCGACGCTCCACGCCATAGAATTAGAATTCGTAGAATGAAAGAAGGCGCAGTCCTTCAAGGTACTCGTGAACACAAAAGCACCAATCCAACCTCTATGAGCATGATTGTTACCGAATGTAAAGCACTGATGCAGCTTGATATCCCACTGGTATGCGTGGAGATTGATTGACTCCCCCTCCAAAAAAAAAAAAAGAACATTTAAGTTGGGCCGGTCATCTGTCACTAGTTTGTTCTATTCATTCTAAATCTATGGTCAGCTGTCCAACCTAAAAACACTCATCAAAGATTTGTATGATATGCATTACTGTATGAAGCTAATGGTAGGCTTTGTTTTGAGGTTTTTCTTTTTCTCACTCACAGTTATCACAAAGTCAGTATTTTTACGTGAAAGGTGCTAAAGTAGAGAAAAGGACAAAGCCATTTGTAGTTCTGAGGACTTTTTTTTTTTTACATGATTATAATAAACTGTACAATCGTTTGCCAGGGGAATACAAACAATCTGTCATATCCCACATAAGTGCCACAGGATCAACCACACGCTGATACAAATCCAAAAACAGCCACATCTGTAAACATGAAATTCAAATAAAGTCAAATGTGGCAACTCCCACTGTGTCTTTTGTGTTTTAAAACGCACGTCTCGTTCATTGTGTCACACATGGTATTGAGGTCAAGGAAGTTACTTTTCCCCGTATTCAAGGTGCAGCAATTACAATTGTTCTCTTCAGTGAGCCCACACAAGAGCACAAGTAAATCAAAAATTGAAATATAACTTTTTATTTTGTTTCTCTCTCTCTCACTCTCTCTCTCTCTGTCTCTTCCTCTCTTTAAAGCGTATATCTTATACGGTATATCTCGTATATATATACATATACACATTAACACACACTAACCGTAGCGGTTCATTTTGACTTTTGACTTTCAACTTAATTTTAATCACCTTTGAAATGGCGCGCAAAGAATGTTGGGATTGTCATTGTCGGTGAACGATTGGCGCTATCTAGCACAAGGTTAAAACAAAGAGTACTGAGACTGGGCCAATAATGAACACTCTCCAATAGAGACTCTCGATTGAGGCTAGGCTACATACGAGGACGTGTCTCATCACTTCATTTTGAATTGAGACGTACCCTTAGACTTCTTCCGTCAAAATAATATTCGACAGCCTTTTTTTCCCGACTGCTTGTTTGACTAGTAAGGTTGAAGTCCGCTACGTGTGTGTCGTGAGACAGTCGCTGCACAGAAGTACTATTTGACATTTCAAGGTGGGTCAAACTGATCGTTAAGTATAGTAATGTGATTTGTGTGTGGGCGTCTGTGGTGTTTGTTTGTGCCCGTGTGTTAACCTAAAAAAACATGTGGACAAAGATTTTCATGACTCCTCGTTCACATCAATTCGGCATAATAAAGTTACGTCCACAAATGTAATGAACTAATCTAACCCTTGGTTTTATTTTGGGCCAGTATGTAATCTCAAATCAGTCATGCATTAGAATCTAATTGCATTGTGTCTTGGGGTCTTCAGTGCTGTCACGATGGATGGGGAGCCCCTCTCAGCCTTGTGTACGCCTGCTCTCGTGGTCGATGTGGACAAAGTGAAGAAAAATGCTCAGAGGATGATTGAACGGTGTGAGAAGCTCGGAGTGCAGCTTCGCCCTCACATGAAGACCCACAAAACTCTGTACGAACCCACACGCATACACAGATGAACTCAATTATAGACACTCTCCACTCCCCTTGACACTCGAATGGCGACAGCTCAGCCCTTTGGCTTTTTTACCTTTTAAATCTTAACGGCCGGATTAGTTTTGGACTAATATCCAAACTCAGGTGTCAACAGCCCAGCAATTTGCATTTTCTAATTTCCATCACCAACGACTTCAACATTATGTTTCCATAAACATATTTATAGATCTTAAATGCATTGGGTGTTCTTCTCTATCACGTTATCCACATGTTGCACAAATCTGTTTGTATGTTTCATAGCAGGAATTTCCAAGTGCACAACCTCTTTCTCAAACCCAAAAAAAACAAGACTTTTTTTAAGAGACATGATCAAAATCATTGAACAACTGACAATGGAGCACAACAGGTTGTAAGGCAGCATTTTTTTTTTTTATTAAAAATGTTGGTTTCGCATTAGTATGACTGAGTAGCTCAGTCACGTCCACTCGGTTGCTGACTTGTGTGTGTTTGCTCCCCTCCAGTGAGTGTGCTGACATCATGACAGGCGGTTCACGACGGTGCATTGTGGTTTCCACCCTGGCAGAAGCCTGTTTTTATGCTGACCATGGATTTGATGACATCCTCTATGCTTATTCTCTTCCTTTTGATAAGGTTCTTCCTCTTCTCTCAACCAGCCACTTGATATTACAGATCACGGAGCAGAATGATCTACATTGCAGGGATGGTCCCCCTCCATCATTAAAGTTGCCCATCCCTGATCCATTACAAACAACCAAACATGAGCTCTCTAAGAAAATCTGCAATATATAAATAGAGACAACGCTTGTATGTGCAAACATTCTCCGAACCGCTTAATTCGCAAACAAATTATGTAATTGTGTTTATGTAACTAGGTACCGTTAACAGGGTTGGTCACAGTAAAATGTGTAAGTGTATGTTACCTCAAAATAATCAGTCCATTTGTGAGGACTACATCTGATAAAGTCGCAGCATACACGAGCAAGTAGTATGGGATTCGATTTTTTTTTTCATTCATTTATTTATTTTTGGCTATCTACACACCAATTCTGCAATTTTTTTTTCCTAGGTGGAGCGTTGTGCCATCTTGTCAGAGAGACTGGAACTCTTTCAAGTTTTACTGGACCATCCTGATGCTCTAGAGCAGCTCAAAAAGCGACCGTTGAGAGACGGGCGACTGTGGCATGTCTGGATGAAACTGGACTGCGGCAACGGTCGAGGTAAGAAAGCGAAAATGCCAGGATGGGGCAGACGGTGCTGCATCTATAACGGCTGCTGATCGCATTGATTCTTTCGTCCAAGCCGGCATCCTGCACTCGGAACCCGAAGCGCTCCGACTGGCGCAGGCCATTGCCGAGGCGGCTGGTGTGCAGCTCACGGGAGTGTACGCTCACTGCGGGAACACCTACAACTGCAAAGGAGTCCAGGAAATCCAGGCTGTCGCAAAGGAGACGACCAGCTTCACTCTGCAGTTCATGGAAAAGTGAATCGAGAACACATTTATGGAGTTAAAGCAATGCTCGGCTAACTTGACATTCTCTCTTTATTTTTTTTTTTGTTGTTATTTTGGGACAACGTGCCAAGTCTACAAATTGACTATATTAAATGTGTTTAATATTCTGTCTGAAACTAGTCTTTATTTCCCGTCAGGTTAAAGGCTGTTGGCATCACCTGCAAGTCCAGCATTGGCTCCACCCCCTCCTGTAGTCACCCAGTCCAGGACATGGCAAAGCTTAGTGAAGTGCATCCAGGAAATTTTGTCTTCTATGGTGGGCGCTTGTACAAAATATTGTTGCATCCACAATATGTGTGAGTGCCCACTCCTAAATCTTGTGCCTGTGCTTGTTTCTAGATGTGCAGCAGTCTCTCATTGGCTCATGCGGAGTTGAAGAGGTGGCTGTGCGGGTTTTGACAAGAGTCATGGGTCACTGCCCTCACAGGAACCAGCTACTGATTGACTGTGGATGGACTGGGTTAAGGTACATTCTACATCCGGGCTTAGATTCATACACAGGCTCGCATTGGACCCAAATCTCGGCTCTCCAAATGGAAACTATAATTAGATTTAAATGCAGATGGATGACAACATTTAAATATCCATGACTCGGATTTTTGCATAAATACGGTTTTGAGGTGGTCCAAGACAAAATGGGAACGCGCTACTTAGCGCCAACCAGCTGTGGTGCTGCATTTTGCATTATTGCTTCCATTTTTTTTTTTGGGGGGGGCGGGGTTGCATGGGGGC
>CAAKHF010024586.1:68481-88825 GCA_901007745.1 Hippocampus kuda
TTTTTTTTTCTGGGGGGGGGGGGGGGGGGGGGCAATTTGGTCGGATGGCCGTATTTTGTATTGTATCAAAATACAGTTGTGAAAGTATTTAAGTGTAGATTCACATTTCTGCTTTTTGTTTCTATCCCTACTGTCGCCAATCACTCAAGTTTGGATGGGGCTGGGAAACTTCCAACAGGATATGCTGTGATCGAAGGCCACCCCGATCTCAAGTAATTGCCTATATATATATATATATATATATATATATATATATACACACACATATATATATATCTCTGATTTACCAATTGCAAACTTGAATGTGGGTGACAATCACTGTTTCCATGCAGGCTATTGTCCATGACTCAGGAGCATGGAAGAGTGGAACCTATCTCAGGGAAACTCGATTACAGCATGTACCCACTGGGCTCTCTGCTCACGCTGATTCCTTACCACGTTAGTGTCCTCGTGTCCTGTTTAATCTCTTTGTCAATTTTCCTCCTGTTTGACTCTGTTTTTTTTTTGTTTTTTTTTTGCAGTCATGTGCGACGGCAATGATGCATCCTGTGTATCATGTACACTCGAAGGGCATTCTTGTGGGCAAGTGGATACCAACACGTGGATGGTGAAAAGATGGAAATGATGGACTGAATTCAGCTCGCAGCGAAATTGATCTATAGATTTTTTTTTCTCAGTGCAAACACGATGCAAGTCAATAAATTTTGTATTTTGTGTGAATTTAAGCTGCTCTTTTTCATTGTGCCAATTTATCAAAACAATGATTGTGTTTTTAAACGTTTTTAAGTGTGTTCTTTTTAAGCTTGAAGTTGAAATTTTACAATTTCCATGTAGTCGCGAATGCAGCACACCGAGATGCATTCTGGGAGATGTTGTTTTACTAAAATACAGGTTCTCGTTGGTCGAAATGGGAACTTTGACCTGTCACGTGGTTTAAAACTTCGGCGTGATGGCGCGGAAACCTGTCAGAGCAAACGGTTTAATCAATTCTGACCGGTAGGGTCATTATCATTCAGTTACTCCAACCAAAGACGTCTGCCGATTTTCGCTCGTTTATGCCCATCGAGTTTCACCGTTTGCACGTCTCTGTGAGTTGTGCTATAACGTAATCGATCACTCTTCGCTAAGTCTATTCCTTCAGCCATGAGTGTGTTGGAGGTGAAGTTCATTGGGGATGGAGATGTTCTGGAGCACATCGTGGACAAGCAGGAGGGTAAGTTTGAGACGTTATGCAAAGGTCCATTTCTTTCTCTGCCCGACGTTCTGACTCTGAGTTCTGTGTTGACGTTTTAAAGAGGTGCAAAGCGGTCCTGGCACAGTTCAGAAGATGGTCACCTTCAAGAGCCCGATGGGACGGCGATCCAGAGACGATCCAGAAGTGAAGGAAGGGGATGAACGTGGCCTCCTTGATGAGCAGAACTATGTTCAAGCTTTTTGTGCAGGAAACACAGAAGGTAAGGGGAGACGACACTTTGTGACAATTTTGAACGGTGACTAACAATTATAAGCGCGTCTATCCATTTTTTTTTGCAATGTGGTTTAGCCTTTTCGGGGGTCACTTGGTAGAATCTATGCCAGCTGACTTTGGCTGCTCGCACTGCTCACCGTTGTTATTTGGCTGAATGGATGCAGTGATTGGTTTCTTTGGTACCCTTTTCTTAAAATGTGGCTTATTCTTGTTCAAGATGACGAAGATGTGTCCAGAGTTGGAGGATCGTCCATTTTCACTTTTCAGAAAAACAAACGAAGCCATAGCATGGCCCAGACTGGTGAGTCCATTAATCCTCCTCGCTTGCATAATCTTCGAAAGTCACACAAGTAATATTTGTGTTGCATAGCAAGTCTTGTTTGCAAATATTACTGTGTTTAGCTTAGACGATTAACTTTTCTGTTACATTCAGTGCTCAAAGATTTTAAAATATTACCTTGTCCTGCATGTCGTTCGAACTCCCCAAATGAATAGGATGCTCCACTCACCTGAATATGTCCACATTGAACCTAATTTATGCTTCCTCCATCCATCCCTTTATTGTCAAATGTCACTCCCCATGAACACGAACTTCTACATCGTATATGGTGTTTGTTATACATAGCAAATGAATTGGCCCGAACCCCGGGAAAAAGTGTGAGCTTCAGCACCACTCCCAGCGTCGAGCCCTCAACACCCACTCGGGCGGCGCGCAGTAAGTTCAACATCTCCTCATAACGAGACTCATGATTAGAATTTTTCCGCTCGCCCTTCAATGCAGCTTTTCTCTCTGTGCAGACCAGAGAAATGAAAAACAAACTTCACAGAATGTGAGTCTTGCTCTCTTTTTTTTCTTTTTTTAAACACTGCTCCCAAGTGGAATCATTTTGATCACTTGTTTCTTTTTCTGACAGCGCAAAAGGGTGCAGTTTGTCTCCACAACACCCCACAGGCTGAGGAAGAGAATGCCAAGTAAGTGTAGCAGTTGAAAAAGCGGGACCTCGACGTTCGAGCGCACCGAGTCATGAGTTTTACGAGTCACTCAGTCAACAAAGACAATGACGTGCAAACACGGCCTTCACTCCAAAATTGTTCCCCAAAAAATTTCTACCTGTGTCAATTTTTCTCTTTTGTTGTAAAGCTAAACAAATACTGAAGGGCGACGTATTCAAATTTCACACCTGTAGTTCATATCTTTTAACCTTGATGCCATGTTCAGATCCCAGCCTTCGATCAGACAGCGACAGTGAGTTTTCACCCTCTGACTCTGGGGAAGAAGAGGATGGGGATGAAGTCGCGGTGGACGAAGAACAGAAAGTCAAGAAAGACAAGAGAGAGAACAAGACCCCAAGAACGCCTCGCAAAGCTTTATCGGCAGCACTCTACAAGACCCCCGCCAAAAAGGGCAAAGGCACGCCTGAACCTGTCAACCAGCCCACCATGGTTGAGGAGTATTTTGAGGCCCACGGCAGCTCCAAAGTCTTAACGTCGGACCGCACACTCGAGCGTTTACACACACCTAAATTGGACAGGGTACGTCCATATCGGCCATGTTCATGCTCGCCTTCCACGCTGTCCAAATATCCCCGATATGTCGCTTGCTTTACAGGAGACGCTGACCCAGCTTTTAGAAGGAAAACCTTCCCGCTACCTTGGAGAGATCCAGAACCTCCACGACAAACACAAAAAGCACTTTAGCAAATGGATGATGCAGCTACAGTAAGTGAGCGAGCGCGTTTCTCCCGTGGTTCTTGCATCTTGAGCAGAGTATAAGGACGAGTGCGTGCGTGTCCAAAAGGTTGGGATTCAGCGTGCTGCTCTACGGTTTGGGCAGCAAGAAAGATCTGCTGGAGGAGTTTCGCTTTTCTCACTTGTCTGAAGAGATGCACCTCGTGATCAACGGGTTCTTCCCTTCCATCACACTGAAATCGGTGAGTAGACGTTGACAGAGAAAACTCAAAATCATCTCGGCTGCTGAATTTAACGATTGACGTTGTCTTTCAACGAGTGGTCCTTTTACCACTGCAGATTCTGAACACTTTGACATGTGAGGTCCTTGAGCACCAGGGGAGTTTCCGAACGCCGTCCGACCAGATCCAGTACATCGCTCAAATCCTTCGAGACCGTGAGTCCATTTGCTTCGTCTGCTTTCAATTTCAGCAAAATGTTTGCAGGATTTGTTTGACGTTTGAAATGGTTTCCCTGATGCAGGGCCACAACTTCACATCTACGTGTTGATCAATAATATTGATGGACCGATGCTGCGAGGAGAAAAGACCCAGAGTGCCTTGGGGCAACTGGCATCCCTCCCCAACATTCACTTGATGGCTACGATTGACCACATCAACGCTCCTCTTGGTCAGTTGAGAACATTTGGTCAATTTTTTTTTTTTTTTTGGAACCTGCTGTCCAGTTGACCGCCGTTTTCTCCATATGCAAAGTGTGGGACCAGTTTCAGCAGAGTCAGTTTAACTGGTTGTGGTGGGAGTGTGTGACATTCAAGCACTACACAGAAGAGACGTCGTATGAAAACTCTCTGCTGGTGCAGCAAACGGGGGCTCTGGCTCTGTCGTCCCTGACGCACGTTCTCCGCAGCTTGACCCCAAATGCACGGTACCTTCCGTGCCTCCGTTATCGTTCCGTGGAAACCAAGTCTCAAAGCTCTTAATGCTTAGGGTTTTGTTTTGTTTTTTTGCAGAGGTATTTTCAAATTGCTGGTGAAATTTCAGCTGGAAAACAAAGACAATCCTTCATACGCAGGTAGGCGCTCATTTCCGTGTTTAGAACGTTTTCTTTTGAGTATTTTCTGTTAGTGTTTTTGCTTTTCTTTTTCTGTGTAGGATTGTCATTCCAAGATTTTTACCAGCGTTGTCGGGAGTCATTCTTGGTGAACTCTGACCTCACTCTGAGGACTCAGCTGACCGAGTTCAGAGACCACAAACTGATACGAACGCGCAAGGTAAAGTCCTGCCGTGTTGTGGAAGCCCCATCAAGTCCAACGCATTCTGACAACACAAAAGTGTTCACTGAGCAAAGAGAATGATTCGTGTGACTTTAAAAAACAAAACTGGCATCAAATGACATCCTAGGTGACTTTCAAAATTAGAGCTTCCACTGCTTTTCTCCAACAATTTTCACGGACGAGGCGAGCGATTCATGTTTACGGCTATTTATTTAATTCCCCAGGGTGCAGATGGTGTGGAGTACCTGATGGTTGCCGTAAATGCAAGCACATTGTTGGACTACTTGGAGAATGAGGATGCTGACTGAGACGATCGCGATGAATTGGACTGATTTTCTTTTTCTGGCTGACAAAAAAAATGGGTTGTCTGATATTGAAGTGTATATATGATGTGTGAAAGCAGCATTCATAAAAATCGACAGGCAAATTGCAGGTCATCTTTTTAATTACAGAAATAGGTTAACCTTTCATAAAACATATAGTATTTTCTTCGTGTAAGGCAGGCATTCATGATACAACAAAGTCATCATTTGGTTAGTGGAGCACGAAGTGAGCATATGTGAATGTGTAAATGCATGCAGTAGTGCAAATGGGAGGGGTGGGGGCGGGCGTTGTGACCCTGTTTCCAGTCATGAACAGTTAATTGTGAGACTTAGGACTCAATGCGTGCAAAAATAATTTCACTGTTGGATGTCAGCGGATTTCGATGCTTGCGGATCTCGTAACGTTTCTAATGAGTCCAGTGTGAAAGTCCTGAGTCGGTTCTGTGCCTCCACGTGCACAATGCGGAGCTCCTCGTGATCCAAGTCCCTCAGGAGAAGCAGCACTGCATCGAGCGTGTGTGTCTACGAGGACGTGTTTAAGTCAAATGAGAAATATCAAAAGACAAATTTTCATTTGTGCTGCTGAAAAAAAAAAAAAAAGAAGAGGCTACCTTTTTCATGGATGATCTGGTTGATTGAGAATGAAGACAAGGGAATTGGCCTCTGGACTGGGGCTTCATCCTCAACTCCTCTCTGACATTACAAAAATCAAAAGATTTTTTTTTCTGGTTTCATGTTGTAGCGATTGTCATGACACCCAGGGCTTACTTGATTTCCTCCATTTCGCAGCTGCGAGAGGCATTCTCTTTCGCTGTATCAGTAAGTCCGTTGGTAGAACGCTGTTGCTGAGCTGCGTTTGGTGGTGCACTGATCTCCTCGCCCTCCAAGTGAGCTAATGCAGTCTCATCCTCTGTCACTACTGTACACGCATACAAAACAAAAGTTATGTGCGACATCATAATGCTAAAGCTGCTTCCAAAAGGAACATATGTATTGACCTTGGTTGTCCAGCTTCTGCAGCCCAGGTAGGCAGCGCAGGACTGTCAGCCGATACTGACTGGAGTTCTCCCCACAACAAGGGTTGTCAGCCAACCACAATACTCGGAGCCGTGTCATCGGACGCAAGTAACAAAGCTCTGAGAGTGAGGCGATCTTGTTCCTTCTCAGGTAGAGCTCACACAGAGACAAGCATCCAGCCAGAGGCGCAAGGGATGAGATGCTGTTGGCACTGGACAGGAACACCCATGATGCATTTGAAGTTATAAACCTACGTGATTTGTAATTGATAATGAAGGTGTTGTGTTTTGTCGGGAAAGTTGCCGTAACCAACCTTAGTGTCAGCACTTCAATGTTTGGCATTTGAGATAGAATAGAAACCTGGAGAGAATGGCATAATTCCACCTTTAAGTCAACGTATCATAATTGAGTTACGAAGCAGACAGGCCAAAGGAGTAAAGTTGAGACAGAATGGAGAGTCTGTACTCACATCAGTCAGCTTGCATCCCCTGAAATAATAAAGTTAAGCTCATTTTAACTAAGGTGACAAACATCTGTGGCATGTTTGGTCAAATTCGACCACTCACCAGCAGTTCAGTTTCCTCACGCTCTCCAAGTCGGAGGCCTTTGCCTCCGTGAGAACATGCTTACGTGTTAGCTTCATCATAGACTCGGCCACATATCTTGATGAGTAATACCTCCCATTAACGCAGATAGTCTATCAAGGGGAAAAGGACGTGTTGTAAGACAAAGATTTCTTGTCAGCAGAAGGGACGCAAACATCCTCGACACAGGAATGCGCATGCGCATATAGTCAGCGTCCTTAGTTACAGAATAACAAAGAAACATTTACAACATTTGAGTTCGTTTAAATATTGTATGAAACATCTCAAATAAAGTTCAAATATGTAAAAGTGAAACGAATTTCCTTTATTTAAATCTACATTGTGTGTTGTGCGCCACCTTGAAAAACTCCCATTCCCACAATGCAGCGCAACGAGGCTGGTAAATCGCGCCTGCGCGCTACCTACTTCCTCTTTGGATCTACGTCTCAACTGAAACGATGGTGAGCCGAAAAGTCCCCTTCTGAATCCATGTCAATCTAAAGTTTTCCTGAGTCAATATTACTTAACAATGTATCCGAAGCCGCCCCGTCACTTTTAACCGCATTATGCCATCATAATTTTGCTTCCTAAGCCCACTGTTGGCAGATAAACGATGCTACCATGTCTTGTATTACAAATGGCTGCCTCCATGAAAAACCTCAATAGTGGCCGGCTACAGTGCTAAATTAGTACGACGATTCTCTCCATAGCCATAAGCAGTCCGGGTGTACATATACGTATCATATGTCTGTTTGTTTATAATACACATTTATAAATACTTGGAAGTTTCATTTGTGAACGTGTTGTATATTCCTACTCAGGCCAAGCGCACCAAGAAGGTGGGGATCGTTGGTAAATATGGCACCCGCTATGGCGCATCGTTGAGGAAGATGGTGAAGAAAATTGAAATCTCCCAGCACGCTAAATACACCTGCTCGTTCTGTGGGAAGGTAAGGCTGCGTGTGCGTGTGAGGCTTTACACCGGCTTTATCGTGGAACTGATGTACAGTGCCATGGCTACTTCATGACATAATTACTGGGATATCGGGCTGTCCTTGTTTGTATCCTAATGTTTCCCCTCCATATGCTACATGAAGACCAAGATGAAGAGGAGGGCTGTGGGTATCTGGCATTGCGGATCCTGCATGAAAACAGTGGCTGGAGGAGCCTGGACTTACAAGTAAGTTGATTTGCAACCAAATAAATGTGCTGAATGTGCACAGGCAAAATGTAGTATGAATGGAATTATGTGCTCTCTGCAGACATGCAACATTTAGGAGACCTGTATGATCTTAAGGATTTAATATTCTAACCAGAATGAACACCAACCATACAGCAATACATTTTTAAGCGTTAAGTCCTGCCCAATTATCTTCATTAAACATGGTGTGTGCTCAGACCCCATTTGGCTATTCTCATCTCAAAAAAATGGTCCTGTCAAACTTTTTCCTTTGATTTAATCAAGCTACAAGGCCCAGGCTTTTGTTATTGCAATGTCTCTGTCTGAAACCTGCCCTTTTCCTCCGCATCTCATTGACTTTTTAAATCGCAGCTTTTGCAATTAGCAAATCACATTATATTAACTTGCAATTATATTGCAAATGCAATTAATCGTTCCACCCTCGTTTCATACTATACAATAAAATGTAATTTAAAACTGACAATGGCCACCATCTTCAGACATTAGAAGTATCGGTTGTTCATATCATGTAACGCATTGTAAATTTTATCTCTCCGGAAGTTTAATGCTTTGGCCTGAATACAAGTAATATATATATTTGTTTATTTTACCCCCCCTACAGCACAACTTCTGCCGTCACAGTCAAGTCAGCGATCAGGAGGCTGAAGGAGTTGAAGGAACAGTAAACTAGTGAGATGATCACTGGAGGATTTGGGACTTTGTTTTCAAAAATAAACCAACCTGGACTTGGCCTCAACATCCAACAATAAAGCTGTCTGGAGTGGAATTCTGTGTCCATGATCATTTTCAATATAAATGAAATCAAAATGTACTTGTGTCAAAGATGTCTTTACAGTCAAACACAGATGGAATTGAAGGAAACGATACCCCATCCACATTGAAATGAGTCATGATGTATGCCTGCAAAGTTTGAAAAAAACAATCATTTCTGCAGTTTGCTGCAGGTAAGATATCAAAACCTTATTTGTCTCACAATGGAGAAATTCCCAGATCTAGGCTTCTATTTTGAAGCACAGGTTCTACAAAGTTATAATTTAACACAAATGTTTTGCTGGTTTAGCCATTGCTACTATTATGTGTTGGTATCACACAGGAATCTCGTTCTCTTTTGAATGACGTGTGGATGAATTTTTTTAGTGATAGGTTGACATGGCTTGAGTTTGTTCGGGGTGTACATTTTCTTTCTACAGAGGGTCACTGAATTAGCATTTATTTTGAGTGGGATTGTAATTTGCATAATCTGCCAAACAGTCACTTGAATGGGAATTTCTGTAAAATATACATATTTGTGCTAAGATATAGTTGTGAGTGGGATTCTTACAAATACCTCACTTAAAACGGAACCTAAAAAAACCAAATGGTGCTGCATAAATTCAGTATAACCTTGAGCTGCTACGCCAGTTGGTGGTCATAGGTCAAAGTCCTGATGATTGTAGTACTGATACATTTCAGTAGGTGGCGCAGGTAGACTGCCAGGGAAAAAAAAAAGACAAAATCATGGCGGCGCGCAGTGTCTTTCGACCGGGTTTGTTCAACCATAAAGTTGCAATAGTGACCGGTGGAGCGACTGGCATCGGAAAAGCAATATCTACTGAGCTAGTGGAATTGGGTGAGTCATGTGGTTCTCTTTTTTTCCCCCCTCCCAGTCGTCCAACTCGTTAAAAGAACTCCACGCCAGTTCGACAAACTAGCTCTGTCCAGTAAATACTGTACGCGTTCAGCATGTTTTTAAGGTGCATACATTCCAGCATAGTACAGCGTTAATTTGTATTTACATGTTCAATATGGCCTGATAGTGTTTCACACTGTGAGCAAATGTCCTCTCCATTGTCAATGCAATTACTCGGCGGTAGCCTACAATATACACAATCATTTTAGTTTTTCCCAAATATCCATATCCACCATTCATTTTTTTGTAGTGCTTGGCCTCATGACTGCTGCGGGTGAGTTGAAGCCTTCCACGCAGAAAAGCAGATTATTAACCTCAATTTGAGAACTGTGAGGCATAAGATCCTTATCACGGTTGCACCGTACTTCTTTGTAAATACTGTTCTCTAATTCTAATGGTACATACATATGGGACCAAGGGGTGCTATAGCTCCACCAGATATCTGCGTAGCCCCAGTTAAGACCCCACAGCATTTCATTTGATATTATAAAGTATATTCATGAATTATTTTCTAAATCCCTCATAACCCCCACGCCCTCCCATGCCCCACCATCAATCCTCCCCATGTATCGGTCATGCCCCTGAGAGAGAAAAAGTCCTGGAGCCATGCCTGGATATTTGAAGTCATAGTTGTTGAGTCTTCATTCATTGCACTGTAATAGGTCATCACTCCCAAACTTGTCCTCAGGTTGCAGTGTGGTGATTTCCAGCAGAAAAGCAGAGAGATTGGAAGCAGCTGCCCAGGAGATGAGACAAAAAATTCCAGCTTCCAGCCCTGCATGTGTCACTCCTCTACCTTGCAACATCCGGAACGAGGATGAGGTGCACTGCACACTCCTTTGACCTTGGAGACAGCGACCTCATTAAATTGAAATTAGTCATGCACAGTGCTGGTCTAATTCCACTCCAGGTGAAGGCTCTCGTACGCTCAGTGTTGAAGCAGTATGGTCGCATCGACTTTTTGGTGAACAACGGCGGTGGTCAGTTCAGCAGTCCAGCAGAGCACATGTCTTCGAAAGGATGGAAAGCTGTGATCGACACAAACTTGACTGGCACCTTTCACTGTTGCAAGGAGGGTGAGGAGGCATTTACTCACATTTACGCTCCGTGTTTGAAGATAATACATGACTGTGTTGAGGATTGCACCAGAGTAATAATCATTTCAGGTTCTTCATTGTAGTTTGTTTTTATTTTGTGTATGCCGTTAGTTTTATTTTGTTTTTCAAGACAATTTTTTTTTTGTTTCAATTTTTTCAAAGCTGCTTCGTTTTGATTCATTTTTTAAGTAGTTTTGTATTAGTCTTAGTTGTTTTTAAAAGTACATTTTATTTGTCATGTGCAAGATAAAAAAAAAATCACTAAGTATCGTGTAATAAAGTAAACCACAATTCTCAAATGACTGACCATACTTCTTCTGTAATGACGGATGTACAGCAGTAAGAAATAAAGCTCATGTGGGAAATTAATTGACAAAGATAAAAACAAAGGACATTTTTGCTCTTCGTTTAGTTCGTTCGGGGAAATATTTCTTTTTTAATGTTAATTTTCATTATTTCATTTTTGTTCATTCCAATAACCTTGAGTTGCACTCCACAGTGTACACGACATGGATGAAGCAACATGGAGGTGTGATCGTTAACATTATTGCTGACATGTGGAAAGGCTTTCCGGGCATGGCGTAAGTAGTCGTCTTTGAAATGTAGACTGGTCCAAACCTCAAATATAGCCTTTGAATGTGTTTGGAATCCATCTTCATCCAATACTTAGTCAACTCACCAATTTGTAGCACGCTTTGAAGGTGCAGTGAGTCAAGGTCTTACCCTACATCAGGAACATTCAAATTAAGGTCCATTTTTAATGACCCACAGCATACACTACAAATAATATTTGATACGCCCCTCCGTCTACAACTACTAATGCTAATAATGCAGTGTATGGTCCTCTAATCATCTAATCCAAAAATTCTAGATAGTGAGTAGGAAATGAATGAATGATTCCAAACACAGCCGTTGTCTCACTGACAGCCACACAGGCGCAGCCAGAGCAGCAGTGGATAACTTAACAAAGAGCCTGGCCATTGAGTGGGCTGCCTCAGGTGTCCGGGTCAATGCTGTTGCCCCGGTATGCACAATGCTTGTCTCGTTCCATCTCCATCAATGTTTGATATTTTGGTGTTTCAAGCTGGTGTATGTTTGGCTGCAGGGTACAATTTTCTCTAAATCGGCAATGGAGAACTACAAGGAGCTCGGACCAACCCTTTTCAAGATGTCTGTCCCTTTTAGTCCTGCAAAGAGACTTGGAGTACCAGAAGAGGTGTGAATTGTGACAATTTAAGGATACCATAACACTTACGTGTTCCCTCACTGTTTGCGGGAGGGAGGGACTAAGCCCTTCAATGAAGAGCCAAAATGTCTGCCATCACTAAATATGTTTATAATTTCCTTTATATGGCACAAGATGGCAACAGAGCACTACTTTTGTCTAAATGAAGCTTCCCAAATCACTTCAACCGCGGTTAAGGGAGAAAATCTTCAGTGAATATCAGGATAATGCAGAGACTACGATTATGGAAATTCAGTAATGTGGTCTTGTCAGAACAGCTCAACAAAATCATCGCTGCTCTCTTGGGGAATCTTTGACAAATATCCAAAGCACAATAAATTGCATCGTTTTTATCCTCGATATTTTGTTTGTGTGGTCAGATTTCATCTGCAGTTTGTTTCCTGCTCTCTCCTGCCGCCTCCTACATCTCTGGAGCCACACTGAGGGTCGATGCAGGGCAGAGTCTGTACCACTCCATGTGGGAGATACCCAGTATGTTGAATTTTGTCACAACATGCCTTCTGCACTGTTTGTTCCCCTCCATACAATTGTGTTTTACTCTGCTGTGTGTCTGTGTCTAGATCATAGTGCGTGGCCCGAAAGTCCAGATGGGGAGAACCTGGATGCACTCAAGGACCTGCTCAATCCCCAAAGCAAGCTCTAACTCATTCGTCCCGCATTGATACCACAAAAACATGTAATCATCAATTACAATGCTGTCTGATTTAGACAAGACACAGATATGCTATGAATATACAATTGTGGGGTTTCTTGTAATACTGGAAACGTTTGAATGTGAATAACTAATTATCTGTGACAATTACTATAATGTGTAATATGTTGTAAATGTTAAATAAATGTAATTACTGTTTCTAGATGACACACTGCCTCAAATTTTACTATGTCAACGGTATCAAACGTTTTGCTCAGCACGCAATTTATGCCTCATTATGTTTTAAAAGACGACAGAGGTGATAAGTCCCCTAATTATTTTCAATGTGGTTGATTGTGAGACGTTGCCTTGACAGACTACAGTGCATTATTAATTTTCCAAATGTAAATAAAATAAGAATAACAAAACTGTCGTTGGCGTTTGTTTTGTCCTAAACCACTTGCCATACTTCTGCCGTAAGCAGTCGAAACTGTCGTAACCGCGCAGACGCAGAGGTCACGACGCAGGATCAAGGTACAGTGGTTTTTTATTATTCTTTTAAAACGATGTTTCTGATAAACGCTATAGTGGTTCAGCCACATGTAGCAGGAATGGTTTGTTGATAAATGCTTGTTTAGTTCCCCAGAAAAATGTTGCAATTATTGCTAAAGATTAGCCACAAGTAACAAGCTATGCAAGGTTCAGCAAAATGTTATTTTAGTGTACAGTCATGTATCAGCCATGGATTGAGGTGTTATTTATTTATGTTATTGAAATCAAACAAGTATCTATGCACAAAATCTTTTTTGCACATTGTGTCATTAACTTAATGTCAAGTGTCATGTGTGTTAGTTGTCAAAATCACCTCGACGGTAGTGTTGGCTGTTGCTTATTGTTACAAGCGCTTTTCCAGCAGTAAAATCGAGTGCCTTCATTATTTTATGCTTCTTAAAGAATGACGGTATACAGTTAGTCGTGTTGTGATTGTGTACTTTGGCGTTGAAAAAGTACAACGAACTCGAGGTTAGAGAGATACAATATTCTATATTCATGCATCCTTGTCCGCCTGCATGTTTGACAATTAGATCTGTTCAGGGTGGGAGCAATAATGAGTCGAGTGAGGCTTTATAAAATGCAAATATGTGTTTCCCTAACTTTATAACAGCATTCATTAAAATAATGCAGAGCAGTTCATTTGGTCGCTGGACTTTGAGGGAAATACAGTATGTTGAGTTTGCGCTTGGAAGTGAAATATGTTCTCATTCACTCGTCAGAATGGGAGGTGACCATGGCCACAGCAAGATGTCCATGCCAGACTGGCGGCAGTGGAAGACTGAGGGCACTCCACTGGAGTTTACACAGCAAAGGCTGGCAGCCAGGGGCCTCAAGGACCCATGGGCCCGGTGAGCGTTTACATAGAGCTGTCTTAATACAGTACTTGAGACATCGCTAATAGCGCATTGATTGCCAACTCAATTGTGTCTATCTCTCATTGTTTAGTAACGAAGCATGGAGGTACTCTGGCGGCTTTGCACGTGCTGTCACTCTGTCCGATGTGCTGCTGAAAGGATTCAAATGGGGCTTTGCTGCCTTTACTGTTGCCCTAGCTGTTGAATATGCCCTGTTCCCACCAAAGAAGGGCTCCCACTAATGCACATTATATTATTCACTCTTGTCCCCTGTATCACCTCTTCCTTGAATCTATTGTTATTCTGAATTCATTCATTCATTAAATATCTCTTTGATCAACCACGTGGTTTAACCTTTTGGTCCTACACAATAACGTGTGGTTCTCCCCACACTGTTAGGTTTATTTTGTTTCATTTATAAATCAGATACCTCAACTGCCACTCTAGTCTTGCTTTCTCTTTCTGCCCAGTTTCCGACAGCAGAACTTCAAACATTTCGCTGTCAAGACTATAAAAACCAGCACAATTGTAGCAAGTAGTGCTATTACGTCCAGACAGAAGTACTGGAACCAGTTGAGGTCATGGACGGCTGCTTTAAGGTGTTTGGCCCCTTTATGCCGCATCACAAACTCAGTCCAGTACACCGAAAGGTCCAGTGGATCAATGGGACGATCCTTGTGTAACGCTGACAGCCTCTTCATGTTCTCTTTGTACCTAAAACAATGGCCTTTAGTTGGATTCACCTTCAAACTTCGACGGCAATGTGTTCACACCGAGAGGGTGGGGGGGGGGGGGATCCCTACCTAGTGTCATTTATGACCTCATTCAGTCCCTGTAGCAGGTCTTCTGCAGTGATGGATGAAATATCCAACACCACTCCCACTCCTCGACTCGCCATTCTTGCTGCATTGTCAGGCTGGTCCCCGCCAATCGGTACCATCACCATAGGCACGGCATGACAAAGTCCCTCGAAGAGACCGTGTGAGCCAGCATGAGTGATGAAGGCCCGAGCTCCGGGGTGAGCTAAAAAAGTTGGTTGAGCAATGACATATCGTAGACTCGATCAGAAAACGTGCATTGATAACCATCCATCTATAGAGTTTATAGCCAGGAGTTTATTTACCAAGTAAGTCGTTTTGGGGCACCCAGCTCATCATCTTGACATTTTCTGGTGTATTGTCGGGAGCAAGTCCGGAATATCTCCATATGACCTAACAAAGAAAATGGATTTTTTTTTCCAAGTACTGCATTAATGTTTGGCCAGACAGACAGAATAGTTAGCTCACAAATATTTGTCTAGACATTAAGCATGAAGTTTTTTGTTTGTTTGTTTGGGTTATTTTTGCAATATGTCATTTACCACTAAGAAATTCATCACCAAAATGACGACGGTCTACCTTCTGTGGAATCTGTCTGAACGCTTCAAGAAAGACTTGGGTTATTTCATCTGGCATTTTCTTCATCGAAGTGCCCAGTGTGAACACAACAAATCCCTGTTTTCCCGACACCCAGGGCTCCAAATCCTTTGACAAAAACACAGTGAGTCATTTCTTTGACATTTGACAGGCGTTACAGTTGCAGTCACCTGTAAACACACTCGGGCCTTACTTCAGGCAGAGGATTCCTCACGTTGCAGTTGATGCCCCCGACTGGCACCATGTTAGGCATAAATGGGCGTGGAAACTCCATTGTGAAGTCAATCCTGTTCCAACACATTTCTTTAGAGCAGAGACTTGCAGAATGAGGGATGTGCCCCATTTATTTTTTATTTTTTCATAATTCTGCTCACGGTTGAATGGAATGACTTTGGCACGTTACCTGTGCAGCCAGATTGCCGAGTCTGAAAGCACCTCAGCCACACCCACGTCCTCTTCCAGGAACTCTTTGGCAATTTGGTCAAAGCGCCAATAGATGACTCTGCAGAGGAGAGGCTCCAGCGCACTCACCTGAAAATCACCGGATGGTAAACAAGCTGGAGCTCCACATTTCACTTGAAAAACCGCTTTCAAACAACATTAAACGCAATGAATCTCCTTTGTTCAGTTTGTGTTTTGATGTTGCTGTAGCTGTAACGTTGCGCTGAACGCTTCGTATGCCATTCAGACACTTTGAAAACGGCGTCAGTATTCACCAGAGTGTTGATGACTCTTTGTTTGAAGTCCATTTTATCTGTGAGGCCCGTGAAGAAGCGAGGCACGTAGGAAGGCGGCGAAGGACACCCTGTAGACTGCATGTCCAAAAAACAGGGAATTCCCCTCAGCAAATTAACCGTGGGAATACCTGAAAAGGATCCAGAAAAACGTGGTCATGAGAAAAACTGCAGTGAAAAATCAAAACCAAATTGTTTTCTGCGGATCCGCCGGGTCCTCCCACAGAGCAAAAACATGCACGTTGGTGGGGGAAATCTATTTCTTCTCCACTTGGCTTTGCTTGATTGATTGAATGTTCATTGAAGACTCTAAATTGGACAAGCGTCCTAGAAAATGGATGGAACGTATCTCAGTGCATTCACCTAATTTCCGAGCTATCAAAGAGCCAGTGGGCACCATGGGGTCTGTCAGGACAGCGTCAAATCTCTGTGGAATAAGGAGGAGTTCAAGAGTTATCCACATAAGAGTTACGCCATAGACAAAATCCTTCCCACTACCCTCACCGTTGTACTTCAATTGATATGGCTGACAAAAATGCTACTCACAAAAAGTTCGGAATATTTGGATTACGGTTGGAATTTTCAACCTAAAATTCACTATAACCTTTGTGAACTTAATTTGACCTTCTCTAAATTGTTGGAATGCATATGGCCAACTGTAAATTGTTAATGTACTTTTTTTGCACAACTTGCTGTTCTCTGACAAAGGGGCAGAACAGCAAAATTCCCAACAAGTTGTTTGAACCGTGAATCGACCCATACACTTCCAAGGGTGGCCACCTCTGTACCTTTCTGTAACTCTTCCAGTCTCTCTCCTCTAACGCGCTGATGACATTGAAACATTCTCAGCCCAGTGGCCACTTCGCTTATCATCTCTTCAAAGACTCGCAGTGGCGGGCTGCTTTTGATCTTTTAATGTTAGACGTTGTCTTGGCCAATGATGTCAACAGATGTCAACTGCAAAATGACACAGTTTGACATTCCAAAGTTCACTGAAGATCAGATTACATTCACCTGTATAGTTAATAGTACAAGTTTTATCCTGAAATTTCACCCGACAGCCCAATACCGCTAATGTTTTATTAGTAGGGTCTTAATAAGTCCAATAAAATGAGTTTTGGCAGACACTTCACAAACACAAAATCACAACAGCCCAATATGAGGCTTTATTGGAAGGCACTCACCTGCTGAGCCAGATGCGAGATCAGACTGGCATTGAACAGAAGGCTCTCTGCAGTGGTGTGAAGCAATTCTGTAATTCTTTTTATCTGCGAGAATTTCTCCTGAATTCTCTCCAGGAAAGGCTGTGTAGCTTTTCCCAGCACGTCTTCGTTTTTGGACATCACAAAGTCAACAAAAGCCTTGTCAAATGGAAGTGGGTAGGTCAGCGTCTCGTAGTACTCCCCCGGACCGATCAGTATGGTGATCTCTGGCATCACAACGGTGACCCGGTGCCCGCGCCGACCCATTTCCTGAGAGATGGCCTTCATACCCACCCAGTGGCTGCCATCCATCGGTACCACCAGCAGTTTCCCCACGTAAGCACCGGCGTGACCTGCAGGGATGTTGTCTCTTGCTTCAGATCCTCTGGCCTGATACACAGTATCAGCCATGTTTAGCAGCAAGAGCGTCCACACTACTATCGCCCTCATTGTTGTCTTTCCCTGTCTGGGCAGCGCACGCTGCGTGAAAAAAAATGAGGAAGTGAAATTCTCCCCGAGGCGACTGCTTCCTGTGTCTTGCTTGCTGAAATTCCTCGTTGAATTCCAAGTGTTGTGTGTGTTCAAAGTCCTCCCTGTGAGATGAGTGAGTTGTTTGATAAGGCAGGATCAGTCATTGACTTTCTGAGTGGATGGTTCACTATTTCAATTTAAAATACAAGGCGTCAACATTATAAGGTGCACTCTGCAGAGGTGTGAGGAGAAATCCACAGTAGGTCCAAATGATTAGAATAAATGAGAATATAGCCGCATTCAAAAAGATTCATCATGCCGCGAGGTTTTTTAGCGGGATGCTGGACAACCTAGCACACCAAGCAGCATTTGTAAATATGCTAACTAATTACATTACAATGTGGAAGGATCATTCCTGGATGAAGTAAAGAGGATGAGTTCTCACGCTTATCGCAAAGGCCTAGTAAACCGTGCAAACCCCTAACGTTTACCGTGGGGGAATGTAGCACCATTGATATCCTCTCATGTAACGAAAAGAAGATTTTACGAATATCAATTAAATTTTCATGCTGGGAATTGATGCATGCATCTATAAGCAAATTAAAAATTTTAATAAAATTTAGAAACATTTTTAATAAAGTAAAATTTTCATTTGAAAATTTCATTCATTCTTACTCCTTGAAAATATTTTTTTAAAAATCTTAACAGCGGAGATATGCAAGTTACATACCTCAACACTGCTCTGTTTATACTGGGACCAGATCTAGTCTTTTTAAGAGTTAAATCTACAGTCCGAAATTCACTGTACATTTTGAACAACACACTTGAAGTTTCCCAAACAAATGTGAGAAAACGTGTCCGGTCCAATAAAACCAAACCATTTTTGGCCATAATTTAGAAAAACAAGTATGTTTGGGAACAAACAACAATGCTCAGCACCCCAAAAAAAAAAACACCCCACTTAAAATGAAGCACAAAGGTCGCATCATGATTTAGGGTTGTTTTTCTTCACTCCTGTAATAGAGCGACAATGTGACCGCGAGGGGGCAGTGTGTACCAAAGTTAGCTTGAATAGCGTAAACGAAGAAGAAAGAAGGACGCCTGTTTGAGTTCTAGTCAGGTTCAAACAAAAGTTGAACATTTGTTATGAAAGCCAAGCAGGTTTTCGAGCTCATGTGGCATAATGTTAAGAAGCAGGCACGTGGCTACACATTTCAAGTTTGATGTTGACTCCGGCGATGGAAGCGCCAATACAAGCAGGCCGTGAGCCGTCTGAGATTAAGTAAGATGAACGCTACTTCTTCCAGTTCGTAGGTTTGATAGCCCGCGCCTGGGCGGACGCTTCTTGCCTTTAGCTAGCTCCATTTTAGAATGTTTTAATCAGCGATAGACAAGCGGAGATTCATGAACATGTGATTTGAATTTGTGGGTGACAAGTATTTGATAATATCCGGTCTTAAATATCAGAATAAGCCTGTTTTCATTTGGCTTTGTTCGAGTGTTTTTGTTTGTCCTCTATTCAACAGAACTCCAGGTAGCACCGAATATGAATCCGATTCCTTTGAATCATACAACAAATCAAAACAACTGGAGGTTTTCCTTCAGAGGTGAGGTCTAACTTGAAACCTTGTGTATCCATAGTGTGACATCATTGATGGATGAAACTCTTATATTTATTTGGTTACAGCTCTTTAGTGTACAGTCTGAATTGGAGAGTCACCATGAAGACTAGACACTCTTCCAGGTTGAAAACCGCTTCAAATAGGAAGCAAGACAAAAGTCCCAACCTAAGTGAAGATGTCATCCAACGCCGGGTTCGACCAAAGAGGCGGAGGAGAAGGATGGAATTTGATGTCAGCGACATTAATAATAAGAACGAGAGCAAGGATGTCATCAACAGTCATGTGGAGGAGGAGCCTGAAGAGGGTAGTAGCGTACAAGTGGTTGATCGAGGATTAGATGATTCAGATGATCAGTGTTGCTCCAGCACTGCTCCTCCCCCACTGATGGTCAAGGCTCCCAACAAAAAGAGAAAACCACTGAGTGGCCTCTGCCCCTCCTGTCGGAAACTCTACCAGAGGGCAAAGAGATTGAAAACTCCCATCAAAGATAAACTTTTGGATAATGGTAAGTGTAGCTGGGCTTGCTTATTGCAGGGGGGGTTTCCTATCTTTCTTGTGGTTTGTATTTCAGATCCCACCTCCTTAACGTGCGACCACTGGGTCCTACTGAAAAAGTGGAAGCCAAGTCGGCTACCTCACTCGGGGTGAGTCAAACCTTTGGCCCCCGAATGCTGAAGGTGGCCCGCGAACAGAAATGAAGACACTCGATTTTGTTTTGTCAGGAAACTTTCCCACAGCGTGCTCCTTGTTCACACCCGTTTGAAGGGGAAGAAAAAAAAGGATGATGAGCATCAAAACTTGTGCTCAAGGCTGCATGTTTTCCTTCAGAGGTAATGCTTGAAACCTCCGAATGCCCATTTCCTCGAAAACACCGGCGAATTGACTTGTTTCCCGCAAAATGCGATGAATGTATTTGCGCGCCAGGAACCTCAGGCAGCCTCCCAAAGTGCTGGCAAGAAAGGAAAGGAAGAGCGGCCAAAGGAAGAGGGCAAGAGACGACTCTCAGGGTCCTCAAATGGTCAAGCAGAAGCATCTCCGTGTCAACAGCCTCCTGCAGGACGACAGCGGCTACTGTCACGAGAGGAGCAGCTTTGACTGGACTCGTGCCGGTCTTGATGTTGAGGGATGTCCCAGTGGGGAAAGCAGCAATCAAAACAACTCCAATGTGACCGCCAACATTCCCTGTACGTTCACCTCGGAGACCACCGAGCCGGGGGCCATCCCACCCAAGCCAAAAGCGCCGAGGAACAGGACGGCATTCCAAGACTTGCTCACCCAGTTACGTGGCAACAG
>CAAKHF010024588.1:9090-22444 GCA_901007745.1 Hippocampus kuda
GGGGGGGGGGGGGGGGGGGGCCTTCAAAACACCTGCCTTCTCGGCAGAGCCGCGGGGTCAACTGAGTCCAAAAGATGATGTCACTGTGCTAAATTAGCATGGCTGAAGGGAACGGACGAGGGGGAGGTCTTTATCGGTGGCAATGTGCCGGTTGTGCTTTGGAAGTGCGAGATTCCATCTGGCAGAGACACGGGAGTGTGCTGTTATTTGTCGCTTTGTCGAATAGAAAGTGTCTTGTCGTAATCCAGATTGAGCACTGCGCATCAGTGTTTTCTTGGATGATGACTTGTCCATCTGGAACGCGAGGGAGGAAGAGGGATTTCAGATGGGGGGGGGTGGAAAAAGGAGCGAGCGATCGAGGGAGGTAGGAGGAGAATGGAGTCCCGTGTCGTAGCGCATCTGGAATTATGCTCCTCGTCCTAGTTTGGGTGGGGAACGGACGGGGATAGAATTTCCACGCTCTCCAGGTGTGCGTCGAGCTAAGCGATGACTCGCTAAAGAGGGGAGGCCATTCCCGCTTTTAGATTTATAATGAGAGCTGGTTCACATTCTGGGATGAATCAACCGAAAGGTTTTTGTCCAGTAAACGCTGTTTTCGCTTTACACACAAAAAAAAAATTCAAGTTCCTCACAGGATTCATGTTACATTGCGTATTATTATTATTATTGGCTCTTGCGTTGTTGTTGTGACACTTCAGAGTCTTGTGAAACTTCCGCTCTTGTGTCCAACCTGTGACGTAAAGCGACTAATGCAATGGAGGATTTGGGAGATTTTTTTTTTTAATTCACGTGCCTTTACAGCTTTTTGTCAACCAAAGTGTCATTTTATTTGTTTATTTTGGCTAGTCTACCTTGTTTACTTGCCGTGTTGCATGGCGTTTGTTTTTAAAGCAGTGGTGTTGAACCTACGGCCCCGGGGTCATATACGGGCAACTGGAGCTAGACCTTTCAGTCAGCCATCCAAACAATGAGTATTTCATAAGGCTGGACAAGCAATTTTCCAAACATATTTCCATTCACCTTAAAAATGTACCTCTTTTTTTTTCCTGATATATCAATAATTTGTTCCTTGAAGGGTTTTATAAAGGTTCTCCACCTCAGCTTTAAAGCAGTCCGTGTTGCATATGAGTCGGGGTGTTCGTCGTTGACTGAATTTTTAAAAACATTTTTATTTATTTTTTGATCCTTTTCTCCCCATCCCCCCTCCCCACCCAGATCCATAAAATGCCCTTTGTGTCTAGTTTTCAAGTGTCCTTAGATAGCAACCATAAGTGAATGCCTACATGTACAGTTGAGAGAAATCATGCATGGAGAAGTACGGAAGCAAGTCAAGTGTCACGTTTGTTTGAACGTTTGTTTCATTCATTTTTTTTTTTTCTGTGTAGCCACCTACAGTAGATTTGTAAAAGTCACATGTAAATGTTGGTATTGAAATACAAGAATGAAGCAGACTCTCGCTGCTTTTTAGATTTGTATATAACGGCTGTAGCTTTTGTCTCTGCACCAATGGAGCCCGCATGGGCAGTGGAGAGAACAAAAATCTGCTTCAAATACGTCGGAAACCACTTGAGACAAATATACAAATGACCCGTTTCCTAATGTTGGTGCTTACTGAGGGCTGCTTACATAAAAATGTAGGCAGCACAGACAGCCCCCACCCCCCACCCGGCTCTTCGTGTGCGCAAATCTGAAGCAAGCAGATCTACGCCGATGTGGAATGGTAAAAAAAGCAGTGCTGTGAAAATGTTTTGACATGCTCTTTATGCTGTTTTAACGGAGGGGAGAGCGTCTTCAGGTGTTATAATTTAGAAGAAATTATTAGTATTTCAAAGACGTAATAAATGACAAAATAAAGCCATGAAATTGTGTTTTAATGTGCAAAGACTCAAATATACTAGCATAGTTTAAATCATCTGCTCTCCATGTTTCGAAGCGTATGACATATAATAATTATTATATAATATAATCATGAGTATTTCCTCCAAAGCTCCCCTTTTGGCTTAAAGTCAACACAATTTTAATTAATTTGTTACTGTAAACAGAAAGAGCCTTCAAAGTGGATTGGACAAACATGATGTCACTCACAAGAGCAGGGACCAATCGGAACAACACGTCTGGGGGTTTGGGGAGGAGGGGTTACTTCCGTTAGCTGGTCGAGACAGTGAACACAAATTTACCATTTATTTCTCTCCTTAGCATGGATGCTACAGAACACACACAAAAACCTAATTTCTTTGAGACGTAGCCGTTGCTAACTTATTTTATGGTTTCCTTTCTGTAACCTGTAAACCAGGGGTCCCAACCTTTTTTGCCCCACGGACCGGTTTATGTCAGACAATATTTTCAAGGACCGGCATTTAAGGTGTGGCGGAAATAATACAACAAAATATGCTATGAGCTGCATGAAAACTGTGGCGTTTTCAAAATATAATAACAATAAACACAAGGAGCGTATAATCTGGCCGCAACACTGATCGCAATGGTCATGTTTAATGCATTCAAAATACGGTACCTTGCAAATTCAAAGTGCATGAAAATGACGACTCACCACAGCCCCGAGCTTGATTTTCTGCAACCAGACGGTCCCATCTCGTGGTAATAGGAGACAATGACACCTCAAGTGTGTGTTTTATGTCCAGTCTACTTCGTAATTTTGTTTTAGTCGCCGTTGCTGCAGAAAACCCCCGCCTCACACAGGTAGCATTTCAGAAATAGCAACAGTGCTATTGTGGCGATCTCAGAATATTCAGCCATAACTTTAATCCAGTTGTCTCGAACATCCTTTTAAGGCTGCCGTCATTTGCGATCTCGAGCAGTTTTTTTTTTTTTACAAAATTTTTAGTCTTTTTTTTTTTGCGTAATCGGTCACGTGACGCAGAAGCGTGGTTTGCGCGTGTCAAGTGTGACACAGACGGATGTAACTGAGAATCCGGTAATTTTTCAAAATAAAACTTTCGTATTCCCAAATAAATAAAACGGAATTAAGGTAAATTCTTTCTGTACAGCCCGGTCCCAAATGCCCTGCGGACCGGTACCGGTCCGCGGACTGGCGGTTGGGGACCCCTGCTGTAAACCACGTTCACAGTTTCCGGCTCTATCTCCTTTGAGAACACTGATTGGTCCGGCTCGCCAGTATTCTACCCAAATGGTGCACGGTTGGAACTTTATCGTAGTTTTAAAACAAAAGTGGGCAGCGATGTTGAAAACATGGAGACCCCGGAAATGAACGAGAAATTATACATAAAACTATTATGGCCTAATGACAAGCTATTAGCGCATAAATTGAATTGGTGGGGTTTTGACGTGGCCAACCACCAAGCGTATACAATCTAAATGCAGCCACTTTTGTCCCAATTCTTCTCAACTTTTCAGAACATTCGACGGCACAGCAGCACATGAAGCCCTCCGAACTAGCGATGGCGTCGTTCACGGCCAGTGTAGAAGAGCACTTAATTAATTTGCCAGAATATTTATGCCAGCTATATTACTTTTGGCCCCTTTGGTGGAAATATTCTCGTGCTAAGAGTTGAGCGTTTGCGTTTCACTTGAGCGATACTATTGGACCTGGCCTTGTGTCAACAAATGATTGTGGAAGAGTGAACTCTAGTGGACATTGGCTGGTTTACACATCCGTTTATTTTCTATTTTTCAATGGATTTGTTGCTACTGTAGTTACAAAATTCAGGACTGTACATGGTTGTTTTCAGACAACCTGTACAGTTGTAAAAGGGGTCCTCTGTTAACAACGGAGCTCCATTCCAACTTTAACGATGTACCCCGGATACGTACGTAATTCCGAATGCGGTCAAACATGAGAGGAAAAGTTTTTTTATTTGTATGAAAATGACTTCTAGGTTATATACGTGAAACAAATGGCAAACGGTAAGTTGTAAAGCAACAATATTGTGGCAGTTTGCCTGTTCTATGTTGTGTAAAACTATATATGGTAGTCATTATGGCAAACCTGATTATATCATACGCTCAGAATATTTTTTCAAATGTAATTAAAACTTGTCTTGCTTTCTTCGACCTTACTGTACTTCCCAAAGCTTTCATTGTGCGTAACATTTCATGTTATATGCTACCTCGCCATCTTGTGGCAGTTAATCTTACAGCTAAACCGAAAACCTGAATCTATTATACCTGTATTTTGCTTCATGTAATTCAAGTTTGGTAACCTTTTTGCTGTTCGGGACCGCATATGACGTTTTCGTGAATGAATGAAAGTATGCGTAAAAACTGTTGGATGGAGAAAAAAAATTACTCAATTTTTTTTTATGAAAAATTATTCATAAATGTTTTTTCTCCAACGGTTTTTACCGACAAGTAAAACATTTTGATGGTAAAGAAAACTAAAAAGTTTGATTTCGTCAACTGTACAGTCAACATATGGAGCCCCAGATTTATTAAAAAAACAACAACATCAAAAACTAATAAGTGTCCATAGAGTAGCTGTGGCTAAGACTGGACAGTTAAGTAAGCAAACTTGGCACACCTTCTCTACAAAATGGTCACGCTAAAGATGACGGACAAGGATGATTTATTTTGGAGCTACAAAAGCATTATGAAAAGCTTGGCATTCTAGACTATTGGGGAGAACGGAAACTTTAAGGGCATCACATATTGTAGTTTCTATTAAGGGATGCTCCGGTTGCTTACCCAGACATTGAAGTTGGTAATGGGAATTATTTTAAGACCACAAATGAGTATTTTGTGTGCAAATAACACCTTTTTTATCGCGGGTGTCTCAACAAAATATAACAAAAAAGAGTGTTTGGCTAGGCTGGAATGGAATAATGGCATTTTAATTAACTTCAAAATGAAAAACTGATATGGTCTACGGGTGAACTGAGTTACAAGCTTGGTCAGAGGAACAAATTCAACTCATATGTCAAGGTACCACTGTATTTTAATGACTGGAATATTTAGAACCCATCACTGTGATTACATCGTACTGTAATTTTTTTTCCTCCCATGTCACATCTGTGGCTCCTACAAAGTGCAATAGTTTACTTTTTAAAAATGATTGAAATGTAAGGCTTAATCAGTGAAAGGCTTCAAGTTCTGAGGAATTGCGTTGAGCTGGAATGTCACCATTTAGAAGTATAGCAAATCGGACAATGCGGCAGGCAGGTGCGTCATCAGCTGCACTCGGATCCACCAGTACGGCTCCATGGTGTTGTACCTGGTGTACGGACGCTTGGACGTAATGGCGTCGGCGATGTCGTCCAGCATGGGACTTGCATCTTTGTGTCCGCCGTTGCACTGTGAGCGAATCAGTGTCATGATCTGATCAAAGCGTCCTTTCCCGTAATCTTCCCGGACGTCCTGCGAGGCCTTGCCCCACAATTTGTTGGCCGTGCTGGCCAAGACTTCGCGGCTCAGGCTGCCCGTGGCGGATGCGGCGGCGAAATTCCCCGGCTCGATGACGGACACCTTGACGCCCCATGACTTCATCTCGTAGCGGAGGCAGTCGGAAAACGCTTCCAAGCCGTACTTGGACACGCAGACGGGCGACTGAGCAATATTGCCCATCCGGCTGTACAAGCCGGAAACGTTTACCACGCGACCTGTGAGAGAAACGCAACAATGAACAAGAAATTACGTGGCACCGGAAGGACATCTTTTAGACTCTTTTGTGGATAATAGCTTAATTCTCACAAACATTTCCTGTATTGGCCAAAGTCAACTGGAAAAGGCTCTAGCACATCTGTGACCTGAGTGAGGCTAAGAGCTGGAGTGGATTTTTAGGTCATCGCCATAAGAACGAACGTCCACCCTAAACCTCTTTTGAATGGCACGTCAAAACAGTTCCATTGCTCAATTGATGCGAACTTGGTTCAAGAGTGAAATGTGAGTAATCTGGAACAGGATCGCCAGCTGAAAACCCAATACGGTCACAGGAAATATTTGTATGAAAAACACTTCTCGGGATAAAACAATCTAATGGAAAAACAAAAGTATGGCGCTTCGTTGCCTGCCATCGGTCACCTCAAAACTTTTTAAGTGTGTGCAGCCAATCCAAGAAGCCCCTGTTCTATTCTTAACACACAGACGGTCAACATTGTTCCGGATCAAATACAATAGTAAAGTCTCGTGGTCCAAAGCTGAGCCTCGTCTTAAGAGAATTACTCCGGCCAAGAATGTGGCCCGCAGCGTCACAATTAAGTCATTCGTTGGCGTCTTTGTGGCAGCGAAGCACAAAGAACAATCCGAACGTGATGTGTATATTTTCCAAACCGCTGGAAAACAAATTGTCACAACCTCATCATTTGCGGTGACTCTGCGCTAATTTAGCCAGTCGGCCCGACAATCGAAAGCATCTTCCACGCAGAGGTCAGAGCTGTGATGAAAAAAGAAGTTTGTTGCCCCCACCCTTGGCCCGGCGAATGAGCGGCAGAAGCGCTTTGGTGACCCGGATGGTGCCCCACAGGTTGACCTCAGAAACTTCTTTATAGGCTTCCACGGAGGTGAACTCCACTCCTCCGAACGTGGACACGTCGGCATTGTTGACCAGCGCCCACAGACCTTGGTGGTGGATCCCGGACACAAAAAAAAGTTACAAGACGAGCAAAGATGTCTTTTGACTCGGGACTGTTCTAACCTCTCTGCGAGTCCTCCAGGTTGTCTCGGACGAACTGGGCGGCGCTGTTCACCTGCTCTTCGCTGCGCACGTCCAGCTGGACCACCTTCATGCGCTCGGAGTGGAACTCCTCCAGCACCTTGGCACCCTCTCCGCCTTTATCCTGCAAAGAAACTATTCTCCATTTTGTAGCTCGTCATGTCAAAACACGACGCGGTTACTGCCCCACTTGGCCACAAATCAACGCGTGTTGTCAACTGCGGACCCACTATACTGTCTTTCAAATGCATTTCCCTAAACGTTATGCAATTGATTGCCACACTCACCTTAAGCAGGCATCCCGCAAAGACGGTGAAGCCAAGTTTGTGCAGATGTTGGGCCAGAGCCAGACCAAAGTCGTTGTCACAACCTGTAATGAACACCGCTTTGCCCGTCGCCTGCACAAAACAAAATACCAATGTAAGGAGTGCTGATGTACTCTATCGATTGAGGCGCCGAGTCTCAAACTGGATTCCCCAGACCAGGGGTCTTCGAGCCACAGCTTGGGGGTCCGTAAGATAATAAGTGCATATGGTGTGCCAGTAAAACAAAATAAACCAATTAGTCCTTCCTATTCGATATTCAGTATTCTTTTTATAATTGTAACATCGACAAACTTTCTTGACACCAATTCCTACTTTCACGTTAGCCAAGGCCTTGGCACCATCTTAGGGTGGTACTGCTGGAGCAAAAAAAGAAAAAAGAGCTGCAAATAGGTGCGTTATCGGCAGAAAATAGGTTCCACCGAGAAAAACTATAGCTATTTTATTTTATTTGTTTTTATTCAGAGACAAAGGTGTTGACTACAGAGTAAATGCAGTAATATCACTAGAAATAAATTCACCTGACAAAATAGGACTTATTTGTTCTCTTGTTCAACGTTGATTTCAATACCATAGTAAAACTTTGTTTGCGGAAAAATGACTTATTCTCCCAATCCCCCCACCCCAATAAATGCATTTTGTTTAGTTGGCGAACCCGCGCTGCTTTGAAAAACTCCCGTATCCAGATAATGTTGCTCGTGATGCGTTCACGGCCCCACGAGTTACCTCCACCAGTCCTCTGGGGATCCGAGGTGTCGCGACATACAGGGCGAAGAGCAAATAGCAGACCACCACGCACTCGCTCGCGTTCGCCTCCGGCATTCCCAGGAGCCCCATGGCGGCGTTCAACAGAGCCGGAAGGCCGAAGCCCAGTGACACGGTCACGAATGCGGAGAAAGAGACGAGAAGGCACACTCGGACCGCGGAAAGCGGCGCCATCTTAGCCAAATGCTGCCTTTACGTTCCAGGACACGCCTCTCGGACGACAGCCTTAGTGAGACAGACATATTCGACTTCCGATATAGAATAACAGTTTTATTCACTCATTTGTTGCTTATGAGGTGTCAATACAGGCAATGAGATCAATGAGCGAAAATTCGAGAAGCTATAGTCAGCGAAACCGGAAGTACATTCGAGTGAACCATCTCCCTTCGTGTCAGGTTCAATTTCATGACTTCGGGCAGTGCTAATTTGAAACGATGAGTCTTTAGGTTTTTTTTCATGGTGTCTATAATGGGGACCCCACGAAATCGAAAATTGTATTCTTCTTTGAAATACTGTGTTTGTTTTAAGAGTACCCACAATGAGACTTCAATGGTCGGTTCTGAATTCAAAAGTCATCATCACTCTTGTCCAGCAGATGGCGTTTCGAACCTCCCCTGGAAGCGCAAGGCGCCCTTGCTTCTGGACCCCCCAAAAAGCCGTCCGATCCCAGGCCTTCATCTTCGTCTTCATCGAGCTCGCTCTCCTCTGACTGAAAAGTCACATTACACACAACTTGTCAACCCCAATACATGTCCAGGGTATTTTTACAAACGAAAGAAAGGAATGTCCAGCCAAAGTATATATCTAGCTCATACATGGAGAAGAGACATTTTAAATATTTCTGGAGATTTACCTCATCACTGTCACTAGCCAGCATGTTCCCAATGGCTGTTCCTAATTAACACAAAACATAAAAGCGTTTTGAGGCTCTTGTTTATTATTTAGCAGGTCACATTTAGCGACGAGAAACTGAAAATATGAAAACGGTGGCCGCATGTTGTACCCTGAAACTGTAGCCTTATCTGGAAACTCTTGACTTCAAGCGTAATTGTTTTTGGTTACCTGCCACAATGTCGTTTAGAGGGAGCCTTGGATTAGAAGTTTGACACTCATCAGTGTCGCCATCTTGACCTTTGTCCTCAACTGTGTCCTGTTCATTAACTGCAATGCACACAAACACATTTTTCAGTTCCACAAGTTACCACTGCCACAAGGTCAATCTGAGCTGGTCATGTTTTGAAGCTGTGTTTGTCTCACTCGAACTCATACCATCCCCAAAATTCTCCTTCAGTTGCTGCATCATCCTCTTTCGAGTGTTTTCCTCCTGCGGGTGAGAAAAGAGAAACTTACAAAAAAAAGAAAAACAAGTGAATAGGACTCTTTGTTGAATGTGCAGAAAGAAACTCGTCCCATAATCTGAATTAAAAAATACATTTAAAGACATCTTTCCGTTCGCACACCTCAAACATCTTCTCTTGTCTGATCTGTTTTTCCTGCTGCCACTCGAGGTAATAGAAGTTGGCAAAGTTTTCCACTTGCAACTTATATTGCTCCTCCAGCTTCTCCTCGATCTTCTCGTATTCATCCATAAATAATGGCCTGAGAGATCGAAAAGGAACATCAAGTCTTTGCTTACAACAGTCCAGTGATGATAATAATACTGTTCAAACAAAAGGTTTGAATCATTGTATTTTTTTTTGGGGGGGGGGTGGATTGGTCAGTGTTGTCTGTAAGCTTTATAATTGCTGGTTTGCCAGACAGTTGCTCCTTATTCGATATTTGTGTGATACTGAACTTTCTCACACTGCCAAGTCAATCGTGGGAGTTTCTTTATTGTGGTACGACGTATTTCCCATTTTTCATGTGTCACACTGGAAACTTAACCGGACACTTTGCAGCGTCTGAAGTCTTCTCTGATTCATCTCCAACTGCCAGTGTTTTTTTTCTTTCTTGGCATCCAGACTGGCGACATCGGAAACCACGTTCCTCATCATGACTTTGGTCTTCTCCACATTTTCCTTCGTAAAGGACAACCCGATTTTACGATACCCAAGGAAATGCTTTCACAAAATAACAATGTCAAAACCTCATCCTAGATACAAACCAAGACCTCCTTGATGGCATGCCTCATGGCCTTTTCCGTCTCGCTGATCTCCAGAGGTCTTGCAATGGCCGCTGTTCTCAATTTCTGAAGGAAAGCACAAAATATAATCGTTTAACGGAGAACTTTGGATCTCAAGCTTTGCACGTGAAATTTTTTTTTCCTCACTCTTAGGTCCGCCTCCTTTCCTAATAAGTCATACAGAGACGCTCCTTTTGACGTGGCTTCTGATGCCAGCTGCCGAGCTGCTTTTAGATCCGAAATCTGGACATAAGACGGGAAAAAGAAAGGAATCATAGACACACACACACACACACAGACGACGTTCAAAATAATTCAAATCTAAGGAACCGCTGAATCCAATGCCGCAAAGAATGAACCTTTTCAGGGACAGCGGTCACTCGGGTAGGCAGCTATTTGAATGTTGTTTTCGCTTGTAGTAGTTCATATTAATGTCACAGTTGTGCATCAAACACTATAATGGACCCTTACGCGTGTTGCCATCCAAAGTGTTTTTTTTTCCATGCCTAAATAGTTATAAAAACACTTCAGGAAAAAAAAAATCCTGATGTAGGTTTTCATTATTTGTGCATGAAAGGATGAATGCAGTTAGAAGGGTCCAACTCACGTTCAGTTCTACTGTATCCACTTTCTTCTCCCGTTTAAGCCTTTACAGCCACTCAATATAGGCAAACTACCTCCCCATGATACAAACAAACCAAAAAAAAATATTCTCACTCGAGTGCCTAGTTCAAATTTGAATTTGTTGTTTTCCTCCTCCACTCTGTCCTCCAGGGCCATCTGCTTGGTTTTCATTGCATTGTACAGCACCGAAGTGATCTTTAGCATCTCTTTCACCGCGTAACCGTCGGCCTGGTAAAGGCGCTTGGTGTTCATTTTGATGTGAGCTTTCGTTGCCTGTCACAGGAAGGGATGCACATTCGTTGATGGGGGTAAAGGGATGGGGGCGGGGGGGCTTGTGTTCATTTGGAAGCGAAAATGTTACCATGAACTGAGCCACCGTCTTGATGAGGAATACTCTGTCCGACTCTGTGTTCATGTCAGACACAATTTCCATCTGGGGTTCATAACTATATTCGACAGGAGGAAATTGGGTACACAGTTTGGATCACAGTTGGATTAACACAGTGGTCCCCAACCTTTTTTGTCCCACGGACCGGTTTAATGTCAGACAATATTTTCAAGGACCGGCCTTTCAGCCCGGATAAATACAAAAAAAAAAAATATGATATGACCAGCATGAAAATTGTGATATTATCTCAACATAATGAACACGAATCATGACGCAAGGAACGTCCTATCTGGCCGCAACAATCTCTGATCGCTGTGGTAACGTTTAAACGTGCCTTTAAAATAAGATATAGCGCAAATACAAAGTTTAAGGCAATACAACTCACGATCACCACATATTATGCAGAGTGGACTTGTTGCGTGGGAATATCCCGTTGAGATGAATCCATATTTTATGTAGGACTCTTGATACTATGAAATGTAGCCTTTTTCTTTAAAGTCGTAGGCTCCTCTCCTGTCTCCTGGCTGGGCCTTTCCCCCTTCCCAAAGACGTTTTGTTTTTTACTTATTTTGCTAGCTCCTGAGTTTCACTTTAGCAGTAACCTATCACGTGACCGAGAAGCGTGCCTTGACCTGCGTCAGGAGTGACATACTGTAGACAGGTGTAACACAGGAATCTGGTAATTTTTCAAAATAAAACGTCGATCAGATTCCGAAATGAATATAACGGAAGTAATGTAAGTTATTCATTCTTTCTGTGCGGCCCGGTACAAAATGGCCAGTGCCGGCCCTCCACCCGGGGTTTGGGGACCACTGTGTTAACATACAGAAATATAATCATGTATGTGTACCAGGGGATACGTGCTATGAATGTCAATCACTCGGACGGAACAAGATTAAATTAGTGGAATGTGGAATCTTGCATTGTGTCAGCATCAAAAGTGGATGCAGGAAATTAAAATTAATAGAGCATGAAATGTGGCATATTACTTACCTCCTTGATTAAAATGATATTAAAAAAATCTTACCACGTACATCTGCATTAGGTTTATTTAACCTACCATTTAGCAAGCCATATTAGGATTTCCGCAACGAGCGTGAAGTTGGGCGTCCGGAAGTTTTCCACCGATATTAGGCGAGGGAAGCCCAACGCTCTCATCATTTCTGTAAAATCTATCAAGAGATCATTTCAGCAGTAAGATTGAAACTAACACCGCATATTAGCATACGTTACTTACTTTGTAAGTCTCTGAAAGACATCTCACGAGTGGACTCTGAGAGACGAAGTTTATGAAGGGCGTGCAAGTCAAAACAGCCGTAAAATAGGAAGCCTAAGGAAAATGCACGCATTCATCCAACAATCTCTCCATAAAAAAAACAAAACAAATGTGCACGCTAAATGACCAATTGCTAAGACCGCAAAGACGTGTCGTTTATCGTCTTTGTGACCCTCTTTTTCTTTCTTTTTTTAAAATATTTTAAATACTGCCAATTACCTTCCCTTGCTGGCATTACCAACATTGTCTTGTACTACGTCACCGTGACGACACAGCTGACTGCAAAGCCTCCGTTTACGTTCTGGTTGCCGCTCACAGGTCCGTCACGCACGCATCGCAAAGCGTTTCCTAGGCAACATCTACAGCAACACTATTTTATCGTGCGAAGTGGTGACGTAGCACAGTGACGTGAGGGGTTGACGTATCATGTTTGTCTGCACGGTAGTCAACAAGTGCAATGCTTATTACTTGGGATACAAGTCATCGCTATTTAAATCATTTATTGTCGAGCTTCATCTAAAAAATGACTTAAAAATTCCAAACGGTGATTTAGCTTGAATATTAAAAGCCATACAGATGTGTAGTACGGAAACGTACAGTCGTAACGAGTGTGTGTTTACAACAGTGTTTCTCAAATAGTGGGGCGCTCCCCCCGAGGGGGGCGCGAGGTTCCGTCAAGGGGGGCGCGTTTGACCTCGGGGAACATGCTTTTTTATTGTTTTACTGTCCTAAAATAACCTGCAGTTGCACCTCCACTACGTTTAGGGGGCAGTGGCGCTCTCATTGGCTGAGTTTGCGCAGGGAGCATTCTCAGGGAGGAAATGTGACTGCAGTGGCAGACAAGGAAAGCTCGATGTGCTTACTGTGTCTAAAACCTTTGATAGAGGACAGCATGAAGCCAAATAAATTAAGGCGTCACTTAAAGACATTACATCCCAATCACACTGATAAGCTGCTTGAGTTTTTTTCAGCGAAAACGTGCCGAATATTGCCAACAATAATGCCGCTTTGTGACTGCTACTTCAGTCAACTAATAATACAGGTCCCGGCTACACATTGAGCAGGAGCCGAGAGTTGCTGTGTCCTGCTTCAAACCTCGCTTCGAAAAGCTGTGCATTGCAAAATGTGCTCATTGTAGCCATTAATCCAGACATCATCTTTGATTTAAAAAAAAAAGCAGCAAAAAAAAATAAATTTTTTTTTTTTTTTTTTTTTTTTTTTTTTTTTTTTTTTT
>CAAKHF010024590.1:9704-20989 GCA_901007745.1 Hippocampus kuda
AAAAAAAAAAAAAAAAAATGCAGTTAATGAGGCATTTCCGGCTCAGATGAAGAGTACAAGGGGGTGAAAAAGTCTAAGACCATGGCTGATAATTCTTTTTGTTCAGTGTCAGTCGACAGTCAAGATGGTGTAAACTGAACCACAGAATATATTTTCAATCCACTTTCTTTTTACACAGCAACACACAACACTTTCACTAAACAGAATAGTACTCAGTTCAAAAGGTAAAATATACCTGTCAATAGCACACAACTTTGCCATGTTGAGAAATGGCAGTTTAGGTCACGCAACTGATACCTTGTAGCACGTAACGTTTTGGAAACTTTTCACTGGGAATGTACAAATGATACTCAGTGTCTCAAATCATGTTAAGAATGTAATGAAGAAATCTTCCTCACTGAGGACAAAGCGATTGCTGAAGAAGAGCGGAATGAGAGAAGATCTGCTGAGAAAAAGTCAGCTTGAGCAAAGAGCAACAGCAGCGGGGCACACTGGCAACAGTGTTTTATAAAAAAAAAAAAAAAAAAGGGGGGTGCGGACTGTCATTTAGTCAGGAGCCACAACATAAATTGATAGAAAAGGGTCCCTCCTTACTTCTTCATCCATATTTATACTGCCACCTTGGTCTCATAGAAACACCACGTTTACACATTGCTTTTGACTCTTCCATTTACACACCCTCAAGTTCAAATGCTTAACACCACCCCCACAGAGGAATTAGACGTTAATTGGCCTCCAATGATCAGCTTCAATGCTGTTGATGCTGCTGGATCCATAGGGTCCCGAAACAACGTCGTCGAGATGCGCTCCAACCACTCCTGCGCTGCCGGGACCCGAGCCGTCAAACTGGGTGGAGGAATAGTACAGGCCTTGATCGGTGAGCTCCCGGCGGCCAAGGGTTGATGCTACAGTCGGTGGAAGGTTGACGTCGCTTTCATCTGCCTCGTCCACCTGTGACTTGTAGGAGAACAGGATCTTTGGTTCTGAGCTGCGAGGGAGATAAGACAGATAAAAGTGTGGAGATATTTTTTATTTTTTTTTTTAGTTTTCAGAGCCCTTTTGCTACAAGCGATTCTTCTTACATACCCAAAAAATCCTTTGAGGAATGTGATGTAGATGAGTGGTGCGAAAGCAGAGAAGTAGAGGAAGGTGGTGACGTCAACACAGCTGAATCATAAAAAAATAAAATGAAATCAAGAGTTAGGACTTCCCGTTGTGCATGTAGTAGCAATAGGAGAGGTAACATTTAATTCATGGCTTGTCCAACTAGTTGGGTATACGGCGTGCCTACCAACCCATCAAGTGTAAAATGTGACAACCAAGTCTTTTTTTTTTTTTTTAAATTGACCTATTTTGGAAAATGCGCCCATGAGTGAGCTGCCAATGTTGCATAAGTGAATGGCTAATTTACATAATTAACCACACCCACACCAAATTCTCTGCCTATGAAATGATCGCATAGCCTGCATGACGAGGCACATCCACTTGGACGCAGTACTTTCTTCCAACGAACTTTAGACTCTCCTCCTACAAGTAGAAGGAGCACTGAGGCCGTTATGGTAACAAAAGTCGCGGAAGCTGTTTACATGCTCCGATTGTGCACACAAATTTGCGGCGCGATAGAATGCAAGTCCAGATGCTCAAGTTTACCTGTGTGTGAATACACTCCACCTCTTTGAAATGTTTTAGGATATTTTTACAATAGTTTTGAAAGCTGCCCTGAATCCAAACGGCTGAGTGAGACTATTCAATTGTGCCCGTGGCGTATTAAAAATCCATGTATTATATACCGTACGTGTTTTTATACTGACCAGAGTCCCTCGATAATTCCTGCACACAGAAGGGCACTGCCCAGACCCTGGATGAAGTTCAATAAGGAGAGGGTGGCAGCATACACATAGAAACTCTTCTTAGCTGCAGAAAGGAAACACAATGAAAGTTGGTCAACACAGAGTAGCAATCCTGCTCTTTCTTAATTCCAATGGATGACACACACTAGCCCCGAGAAGCACTTAATTCACGGCAGGAATACAACAACAACAACAACAACAAAAGATGTTTACATGCTCCTGTGTCAGCATTAGTTCCGGACACATTTATTTTTTTGAACTTTGTGCCCACATTTATGAGCATTGTGCTTTTTGTCTTAGGTCAACAGAATTTTCTATTTGTCAGTATGTGTGTTGACAGGAAACTTATCATGACGAATACTCACTAGCCAGAATTTATGACTGTGTGCACATTTGGACACAACATTGTTCATGGAATTGTTTGTTCTGCTTTTGGAAAAATTGTATCTTTTTTTTTTTTTAAGGCTCATCCTCAGCTGTTTACTCAGCAGGATTATGAATACACAGAACGAGCACAAAGAGCACATTTTGTTCTAACAGCGACTCAATCCATGCAAAGCGGAACACAGCACCGCTCGATTGAGCCGCCCACCCTTTCCTGCAACTAAACAGGATCGCTAACATTGTAGTTGTTCCCTTTTTTTTCCTGGCAGTTAAAGCTATCGTGTTGTCTGACTGAGCAGGAAGCAAACTGGATACTCGTTTGCCAATCAGTGGCATTTCAAAGTGCTTCCGGGGCACAGTGCACGTCGCTCTATTCCAACTTACATGGCAGCGATATCCTCTCCCTCACTGGAGTTTTAGGCAAGATCACAATCAGAGAGTACACCTAGGAAAGACATTGCCAGACAAGTATTTCATCTGAATGTTGCTCAAGAGTGACATACAGTGTGTCCATGTAGTTTTTATTTTTCCCTGATTTTTCCATTGATTACTAACCAAGAAGAAGAAGCAGGAGCTGGCCAACCAGAAATGTCGCCCTCCATGTCCGTAGATGTTGAAGTCCTCAGCGGACAGGTGGCTGTCCGGGTAATAGATCTCTAAAGTGCCCTTCAGGGGATGCGTTTTTATATACATTTGGTAGGAACTGGGGGTAACTGATGCCATCACTACATACCAGATTGCAGTGGAACCTCTAAAGGATGAGAATTTCATTTGTTTGGACATTACTTTTATCACTTTACATTTACATGACTGTTAAGACAGGTAGATAAAATTAGAAAGTTTACTGTGCTGGTCTTCAGATGTTCCACTGGAAACTGTATGTATGACATCATACTGTCAGCGTTTGTCATGTGAAGTTACCTGTGTGATGGAGAATGCCAATGAGAGCACAGTCGTGATAGCCAGCACCCGCTTTATACTAGATTTACTCTCCAAATGACCTAGAAATGCAAAATAAGTCACAAGACAAGAAAATGAAACCTGCAATTTAGCATTATATATATATTTTTTAAAAAACACCGCAACAGTGCCCAGAATACTACAACATGTCAAACACAAAGTGAAATTATAAAGCAAACCAACCAAAAGCCAGTCCCAGAATGACAACACTGAGTTCAATGGCGAGTAAGAAGAAGCGGGTGATTTCCCATAATACCTTTGGGGGGAAACAGAGAGAGAGGAAGAGAGAGGGGGGGACAACAGAGATCAGGAGAATGCATTGTGGTAAACGAGCTACCTGTATGTTGTAACCCACAAAGAACATCCGTGTAACTGAACAGCGGAGCTCTTATTCTGAAGCATTACCGAAGCATTTGTTGTTTGTTCAGTGAAACCATTTCAGTGTGTCCAGCAGTATACATACCGCAGATAGATATCTGTTATCAATAAATGTCATGCGAACAACGTCATCAATGTTCTCATTTATGCAACAACCTCGCAAAGTCATGAGGAGAGTCAGTTCAGGCCCACTGGCCAACATTGCATGAAAGAAGCAAATGTCGAGATAATGGGACAGCTGCTTGGAATTATTACACAATACAACACCATCACCGAGGGCGCCAGCTCCGAAAAACAATGTGGTAGTGTTCATTCAGACTTCAGAATAAGCGCAAAAATTAATAATACTTAGAAAATTTTATTTTCATTTTTGATGGAAAAAAAATTGTTGACCAGTGTAATCTGTGCAACACAAAGTTGTTTTTTTAAATCATGTAAATACATTCATGCAACAAGGCAAATTTGAAACTATTTTGCATTCAGTCTTCAATTTCCAATGTAAAAATTACACAAACCTGTCATTACATTAGCAGTACAGTCTAATAAAATCTAAGAGTACAGCAACCTAAACTTGAATAATGCTCGAATTAACAACAATAATGTAAATTTATTATTGTGGTTGTAGTTTGCAGTGGTATAGAGCTGCACTGCTATTTCCTTTTCATTTCCTTACTTTGTCGATGATGGTGGCAGAGCTGGATGCACTGACAGTCATTGATACAATGGCCCGGGTAATTCCAACTGCTGCTACGACAAATACCTGAGACAAAAACAACTTCTTAGAAGACCAAATAACTTGCTGTCAGTAAGTAAAGAACAACTTTGAGTTCAGAATAGTTTTGAAAGCTTTGAGGTCAACCAGAATCGCATTTTATTTTGGGGGTGCCATTGTCCTCGATGCTAGATTTGACGTTTTGAGTCCTACCAGCAGGTAAAAGGTGATGAAGATGGGGCTGGACGTGATCCGAATCTTTGCCCTTGCTGATGGCAGCTTCCACATCAGGAAAACAAAGAAGGCCACATTCGGTATGAGGAGGGTGATGTCCCAGAAACGTACCCTAGAATGGAGACCATAAAGACCATTAGCGCCATCATCGTCTGGATTTGCCTTTTCTTGTGTGGGCACACTTGATACCTGGAGTCACCAACATCCTCATACAGAATTTGTAGACATTTGTGCGGCTTGCTGATGTTAGCTTCGGAATCAGGGAGCCATGTGGAGAAAGTAGACGTATTCCCTGGTGGTGCTGTCGTGATGCTGCCATTGTATTGCGCAAACCTAACCACAGGAGTGGCTAGCATGGTTTTTCGCCTGAGGGGGGAACACAATACATAAACGCAACGAAAGCGAGAGCAAGTCAGGTATTTTTCACATTGAAACCTTTGTTGATACGTCCCAGCAATCCACACATACCATGCATTCTCACCATTCACACACAGAGGCATGACACTTTCTACGTGTTGTACCAGGCAGGCGCCTGCTCAGATCTGCTTTAAAACATTGTTACAACCCCTAATGTTTATGAGAACAACCTAAAAGGAAAAATGTCAGTAGTTGGGTTCTAGTTTGTATTATTTGTGTATGAGAACGATGTGGTAACAAACAACTTCCTCAAAAGATCTGGTGATGTGAACGCCCCATAATGTTGTAACTGACCAAAAACTACCAAAAGTAACATAATCGTCACTCCGTTGGCAGTTTTTTTGACACATTATTTAGTGGACGGGTTTTCAAACAGCGTTCAGTGTTAGTCGACGTTGCCAGCTAGCTTGTTAGCCATCAAAAGTGCACTTTGTTAAATGGCATACATCATTTTAAAACAGATCTAACAGGAAGAAACATGAAGGAACGCGTATCGTATTATCTAGCGTTTTCGTTTGTATCGAAACAAAACTGAAAAATAGACTGTAAACGCAACGACGCTAATCCCGTGATACACGCCGTTTTACCTTTTCAGAAGACTCCGTTGTTCTGGAAACGCTGTGGTAAAATTATGCAGCGTTATCACACGGTTCACATGTTGCCCCAAGAACGACACACGTCACTCGATTGGTCGATAAACCTGGACATGTTTTTTTCTGGCGAGTTCCCTGGATTAATATCCCCGATTGTCAAATGATATTTTGCAAACCACCGTAGCAAACCTCGCGAGATGATACAATGACGTCACTGTACCGTTTCGTCATGGTACTTTATGAGGCCGATGTGAAGATGTGACTAGTCAAAAAAGGATAGTATATTATCTGATAAATCGAATTTAGAGAAGGCATTCGTTCTATTAAATTTTCTAACAAAAAGGCTCTAAAACAATAGAGTATATATAATCTTTTAATGCCGCTAACAATTTGTAGCCTAACCTTTTTCTATCTTTTGCCCATGTAACGTTTTTCTTTACTTCTCTTTTATAGTCATATCGCATGTATTTCTTGATCGCTATCATGACTGTTCTTTTTTCTGTTAAATATTGTATTTGTAATGATTTTGCAAACTGCAGTCCATGGTTTATTCATTGAAATCATCTGAAAAGCACAATCACATAAATATCTCTAAATTCTTCCCAATTCTAAACATTGCAAACACAGATTTATAGAAACAAAATGTTGCCTATAAATGACAGTAATCACTCGTATGTTCCAAAAAGTACCCGTGATAAGTGAAATCTGTCAAGTAGTCATCTTTATTTTTTAAAATTATGACCTATACAGTGCAATACTGTATTGAATTAAACCACACATTTACACTAAGCTTTTTAGACTGTCACTAAATATACATGTCGATTTTCACTGCTCCAGATGAAGTGCATGGCACGGCTGCATTTCTGTTATATTGCATTTTTGCACTTGATTGATGGTTTCTTTAATTGCGACATGACATTTATGGTACTAAAAGATGGAGTAAGTTGATTCTCACTCTCAGTCCTCACTAAAGTCTCACGTACCAAATGCACGACCACCACTACCAAAAGCGCTCATGAAATGATGGTGACACGTGCTTTCGGATGGCCTGACATCATCCGATAGGCCAGGTGCACAGGTTCAGTCAAGTTTGCTTTAAATGTGTACACAAGTGTCTTGCCACCAGTGGGGCTGATGTGGTAGAAACTGAACGTGCGGCTTCTGAAGCTGAGCCTGATCTCAAGCCTGCACGAGACCGTGGTTCTCTTGAGCGGCACATCGCGACCCCGCTCGAAGGCCGTCAGCAAGTTGTCGAACCACATCAGGCACCAGGAGCACCGGTTGCTTTCCAGCGCCGAGGAAATCCCGCTCCGCTCCAGCTCCCCGCTTTGGCACAAGCCCACGATCCACGGAGCACCATCAAGCTCCACCTCCCAGCGATGGTTGCCTTCGGAGAAGCTCTGAGAGCTGAGGACTTGGAAGAAGCTGGTGAATCTCTGGGAGGAAGGCGGGTATGGTTGCTTGGTGGCGCTGAATGTCACAGTCTTCAAGTCTTCTGAGAGGATGAGGTTAGGATGAGCTGTCCTGATGTCAAACGTCAGCTCAGACGGATTGAGGACATTGCGAAGGGAGCGCTGAATGACGCCGAGGGTTTCCCTAAGCTTGCCGTTCATGTTTTCCAACTTGGGAAGGATTCGAACTGGGTCGTCTTCTGGCTCAATGTGGCCCTGAGTTTTTTCAATGTGTTTTCTCGTCATCTCGGCAATGTGTGGTTGCAGGTCTCGAAAGTCTTCGACGAATGCGGCCTCGTCTCCCTCGGTCAAGAGTGACTCGGCTTTGAGGAGAACTTGTCTCAGCTGCTTGGTGAGGCTTGCGGCCTGACCAACCCTGTGGCTCGCGCTGGCTTCGCTCGGAGAGAGCTCTTCATCCAGCAGCTGCATCACCTCAGCGCTGTACTTCTGCACTGCATCACTCAGCTGGCGCAGCTCTTCTGATGCCTTTTCTCTCAACTGCTCATTAGCTGCCATCATTTCTGCTTGCTGCTCCTTCTCTTTCCTCAGCACATCCTCAGTCATCTCCAACTGGCCTCTCAGGTCTGTGACCTGAGATCCAAAATTAGTCAATTGAAACTCTTTGGATTTCAAGTATTTTCCTTCACTTACTGAGCTCTCTTTAGTTACATCCAAGTGGCATTTTGTTTCGCGTTCATCCTCAACCGCACTACATGCAGGCAGCTGGACATTACCTACTGCAGCTTTGAACGACTCAACAATATTGCACATTTTGGAACAGGTCACCACAGCTTGGCTCTCCTGGTAGTCTTTCTGACACTCAGGACAGCAGTGACGGTCCAGCCCTTCTCCCAGAATTTGAATGCAGACGTGGCAGTAGATGTGACCGCAGGGCAGCGACACAGGCTCCGAGAAGAGTTGCAAGCAGATGGGGCAGCAGAGTTCTAAAGCTAAGGCCTCAGCAAGATGCGTAATGGCCGGGTTTGTCAGAGCAGACATGTTGACAGACGCTGTTGGATAGATGAGGAAAAGGATGATTTCACTCTCACCTCTGAAAGCCCCTCCTACTCTGTGCTTATCTGTGTTTCCATTTCCAGGTTCCTGCCAATAATGACTGTTGGCAAGGTAGCCTGTTTATAACACCTGTTAAAAGCCATAAAAGCAGGGCTGGGCAAAATGTTGTGCTGAAGGGCCACATTTGAGTTTTAAAACAGACAGATGGGCCAGACCACTCACATGAGTTTTTAATAATAAAAACAACAATCATTTAATTTGTATCAACTACAATACATTTGATATCCATCCATCCATTTTCCGAACCGCTTAATCCTCACTAGGGTCGCGGGGGGTGCTGGAGCCTATCCCAGCCGACTCCGGGCAGTAGGCGGGGGACACCCTGAACCGGTTTCCAGCCAATCGCAGAATACATTTAATAAAGTCATAAAATTTAAACTCTTAAATGCTCATATAAATTGGTTATTTTACAGTAAATTAATTTGATATAAATTACTAAAATACAAAAATAAATCTATACATTTTAATCATTATTAGAGGAAAAACGCTTCTTTAATGCAATAGATATTGGCATGTGAAGCCCGTTTACCACACCACAGTTTCATTAAAGCGAATATTGTGTTGAATAAACGTTTCATTAACCGTTGATGGGTCACAGGTTCCTTTATCTTGAGTTAGGTTTCGATTTCCACGCAAAATTCACTCGGACATATCCAGACTTGCGTTTGATTAAATCAACACAGTAATCACATGCCGGATGTCATTATTTCATACACTTTGCATAGATGATTCACTTCTAAATTATCCGGTGGCCAAAGTCGTTTACATTTAGTTCCTTTTGAAGCGACACATAGGTCGGTTGCCCATTTAAAAACCTCTCTACGTGGACCGAGCCCCACTACTGTTAAAATGTATCTAAAATTTTGAAATAATCCAAACTCACTGATTGAAAGAAGCCGTGAAGTCGTCGCGTCAGAAGTTCCACGAGGAAATAAAGTTGGGAAGTCATTCCGGACAAGACACCCTTGACACACGCCACCTGGCGCTCAGTTTATTTAGGTTCAAGCTTGCAAACTGCACTTCATTCAAACGTCGGATCAATAAAATCACCAACTCGAATTAAAACAGAGATATTTATTTCATATGCATCTATTTCTGTACATGCATTTCGTTTTCAAAGCAGCACATTTAACCAGCTCCAATGAATCCCATCTTTCGATCATGAAACGTATGCACAGAAAAAAATAAAATAAATATAAGTGTCATTAAATAAATCATTAAAATCATTGCAGTTTAGCTCAGTTCTTGGTTCGGTGGCAGTAAGTCACTATAAAAGCATCTTCCTCATTCACAGTGTACAAACATTTCTAAAGGTGGTACAGTAGTGCAGAAGAAACTAAAAGCTTCCTTTTAGTGAAATGTGCCGTTTGTTCACATGGTAGTGTGTGTGTGCGTTTTTTTTTTTCCCAAATTGCTATCGGAGTCACTCATTCTGTATTCCATGATATTGAATCAATCGTTCCTAGCATAACTCAACAACCATGCATTTTGTATGCAGGATCAATAAAGAATTTGCAAACTTAAACTCTTTAGTAGTGTCTATAGCCCCAACAATTAAAAATAGAGACAAAATTCTTAGAAGTTAACATTAAATAAGTGAACAGTAGATGCCAAAAGAGAAGGAATACAATTCCATACCCATGCATGCAGTTATAAACTATCGACTAAAAAGGAATGTCATGTTACTGCTTTGTGCTTCATGGCCCCATCACACAAAATTAAGCAAGAGTAGCTACAAATTTGGCATTGCATCATTTCTTTCCCCCATGCTTTGGGCTGATATGTGTGACGCTGTTAAAGCTGCCATGCACAAATAATTGGAATGAATGTCAACGCAATGAATAAAAATAAAGGCAATATATTGCTTGAAAAATTGCATCTTGAGGATGAACATCGGACAGACGGTAGGATGATTTGACTGGTGAAGTCACTCAAAGGCAGGTATTAGGCATGCTGGGACAAAATGTGTCGCAACACATTACTGTAAATATTAAGGCAGACAATGTTTACGTATTTTTGGCCGAGAATAAGGATGGTGCGTCTACAGTAGTGTGTCGAGGTCCAGTTCTGGCAGCGGCTCCTTCCAATAGGTGACGCTGCTGAATTCAGGACACACAAAAGCAGAAGAGCCGCTCTCATCCAGCTCGGGGAAGAAATGCTCTACCAGCTCACCGAGATGGCTGTAACTGCACCGGACAATCAGAACACGATCAGAGATGGATGCTTCTCAAAGTGTTTCCTTCGAATGCGCTGGATACAACTTACGAGGACTTGTTTCCTTTGGTCATCTCTTGAATCAGCTCTCCTTTCGGATTGACGGTAAATATCCTGGTGTTGAGCACCCCCACCTGTGTGTAGGCGTAAGCGTCCTGCACAAACAATTCACACTTATGCTTCCTTTCAACGGCCAAATTGTCCACGGTCATCTTCTAAAAATAAGAACTACACGCCACAGACACCTCCTTTGTCCCCCTTACACAAATAAGAGGTACCAATAGATGGCTCCGCTTAACCTGACTATGACTCATACAACCCAAATGACTCGTTTGAGGGGATTACACTTTTGACGACTGAGAGAGAATGCGCAGTGTTGCATACGTTGGTCCTGTTGCCAAAGGCAGCGTAGAAGGGCTGTCTCTTGGGGTTGAATAAGTCCCTGATGTCACTGAGGCAGGCGATTTTAAAGACCTCGGGCTTCTTCTCAATCACCTCCCTGCAAAATGGACAAAAGACAATTCGCAAGCAGTTAACTTCAGATGGAGCAACAAGTTTCGCTTGCTGGAAAAACAAGTGTTAGAATGACACTTTTGGCGAAATTCTATCCATCTATTTTCTATCCCGCTTATCCTCTTCAGGGTAGAGAATGTTTGCACCTGTGCAGCGCAGAAAAAAGGCTGCTTGGGGCCAGCAGTACTGGGCCTTTGGGAAGGACGGTGCCTTTGTCGTTGACCCACTGCAGGTAGTTCTTAGTGATGGCGGCCATGCCTATAGCCCGCGCAGAACAATACAGGAACTTGTAGCCATTTCTGCAATGACAGAAACAGTCATTTACACAGATCCACAAATACGGTCTAACTGTCTCTTACAGCACACAAATAGAGTTGACCTACTGGTGAATTCTGTGGTAGAGTTTGGCAATGTCTTTGTGCGTCCAGTCTTTGCCAAACTGAGGCAGGATGTGTCCCAGAGCATCAGACCTGTGGGGGGGGGGGGGGGGGTTAAAAAAAAAAAA
>CAAKHF010024590.1:21009-74359 GCA_901007745.1 Hippocampus kuda
ATAAAATAAAAAAACAAGCTTCTTTAAATTTAAACATTGCTACGTCTGAAGTTGCCTGAGTCAGAAGACCGATTTGAACTATAACGCGAGCAGAGACAGCTGCATTTACTTTGTGATTGTGCCGTCTATGTCTGATATGATGATGCGATCGTCCCAGTTCCACAAATAGATGGCGGCCTCACAGCGACAGGTGCCCTGGTACTGAGTGGTCACACTAAATATCACCTTGTTGACTCCTTCACGCAGATTCAAGTTCTCCTGTTGTAAAGTATAGTGACAAATGTAGTTGTCAGAAGTCTTCAGGGCAGGCACACATTTAATTGAGAGTGGACATACAGGTGTCTCAGTTTCCACATGTAGAGGAACATGTTATGAAAACACTGAAGGGTATCGTTATGAATAGTACTAAAAAAAATGCACATCTCCTTTACAATGTGTCTACTTACTATCTGTTCAGATGTCAGACGAAGTGATTTGCGGTACATTTGAGTGAGACACTGAGTAGCGCGAAGTGTCTCTGTTGACATGCTCGAAGTAAGGACGGCTTTGTGACCAAGCCTTGCCACCGCATCTCTATCCGCATCATCCAGTGTTGCTCTGGGGGTGAAAAAAAAAAAATGAACACATCAAAAATTATTGGGTGCGTGGTGGAACTGCACTGGGTCATACTGAAAGATATTTAAAAGACATTTCTCCTGTCCTTCAACAAAATAGGGCGGCCTAAAATATTTGACAAACTGAGTGTGCAAATCTACAGCACTGTGAATGATGAAGTCAATCATTTGCTTTTCGGACGAATGTGCATTAATGAAGCATTGTAAAACAGCTCTTTCGTTGGATGTTACTGTTGTACCCAACGTGTCTACTGAGGGTTTAATGTACGGTAGGCTTAGTTGGATTTCAAAATATGATGCAGTCATGGAATTGTTCACAATTAAATGCTATGGGTGTTGTTGTTTTTTTTTTTTTTTTAATGTAAATAACCATACATGACTACTCTAGGGTCCCCACGCTGTATTTCCTGGTCATCTTTCTTCGAGGGCCCTTGCTGTAACACCAAGAAGAGACACGTTCAGAAAATCTCCAAAACCTCCAATTGGATCGGCCAATTTTTAAAACACAAAGACAGCAACCTGGTTGTTGTCCAAGTCTCGTCGCCTCCAGGAGAACCACCAGCCTCCAGACTTTTTGGGCATTTTGTCCTTAACTAAGCTCTGAACAGTACTCTGTGGATAGAGAACACAATAACAACACATGAGTACTATCAATTCACATTGAGTGAATTGTGTATTGTTACATTATTAAAGAGCTTGGTTAACTAAAGCCTACTACTGCCTGCTGATTTGTTGAAATGGCACAGAAACAAGATGAGGAAACTAAGTCCCCCTCTCCTGCCCAAAACTCTTGCCTACGGAGGTAGGATAAGAGCCGTGACTCACAGGCAGGGCAATTTATGAGTCAAGGGATGTGTCGCAATGGTGGGACAGGGACGTCCAACACTCACGTCTCTCACACTGTTGCGTTCAAAGCAATTTAAAGCTGTCACAGTTGCAGCAATCTCCCTTTGCTGTGGTGTAAAAGCCACAGACCAATGTCAGGTTTGAAGCAAAAAAATAAAAAATATTAAAAACAAACCAACCTTGGGTAAATTCTTCTGGAAAGCTGCCATCGACAAGACCATTGGAGCAGCCACCGCCCAGTTGTAATAGCTGTCACACATAGCCAAGAAATTGAATACAGTTGAAGCAAATACATGTCATTTCATTGATGATGAAAAGACTTGAACTCTTACTTGGAGTTGATACAGATCACGAGGCTCGGGTCATCGATGATTCCAGGGTTGCGGACAAAGTCCTCGTATGACACATAGTGCTCCAGAAATTTCTCTGGACAAACAGCAAAGCACAGATTTTACACAGTATTCCTTCGTGCATGAGCTGAAGAGTGATGCTCAGTTCACACCAAATCACACTTACCTTTGGTGATTTGGCTGGTGTCGCCCACGTGTCCACAGAGGGACATGCTGACCTCTGCGGCATAGGAGGCAGAATCGGACAAATATTCCGTACCACTGTCCAGCGCGCCCATGGATTGCGGTGACTGACTTGCTGAGCCGGAGCCTTGCTCGACGACAGCAGGGGAGAAACTCTCCGTTTCACTGCAGGGGGAGGGGGAAAAAAAAACACGTAAAATTTAGAGAGAAAATGCAAACTCCATACAAGAAGACCAGAGCGGAGATTTAAGCCTCAAACCCAAACATTACACTCCTTTAAAGAATTGAATGGGACCCAATTTTTAATGTTATAATTCTGTCTTTACACAAATAATAATGCTCTTCTATTACTGACACTGATAACACAGGGTTCCCACTCTTCTACTCGCTTTTTATTTATGGACCTTTTAAGGACTTTTGAGGGCTAATTTAGCCCTTTTTCAGGACCTTTTTCTCCATTCAGCAGGGGAATCACGGTGGATTTAATGCCCGCTCAGCAATATGCGGGCTGAACAGAAAGCCACATATCAACATAGCTGCCAAAAGAAGGGCACAACTTCAATTTATTTTCAAATACAAATATTTTTAAAGGCTTTTTATTGATTTTAGAAGTTTTCCTGAAAATTAAGAACATAATTTTACAACTTCTTTTTTATGGATTTTTATGAACTTTAAGGACCCATGGGAACCCTGTAACACTAGCAGCAATAACAGTTGAAGTCAGGAAGATGCAGTGCATCTGCAACCACAATTATGAACGTACCTGCACCTACACTGCTAACGTATCCCTCACCATGGCAGCCATAACTGTGTCTTATTAACTCTGCCAAGGAGACGATCCAGTTCCAACATGCAAACTCCACAAAGGAAGGTCAGACCCGAGAGTCGAACCAAGAACCTCAGAACTGTGAGGCAGACGTGCTAAACATTAGATCGCGGTACTGCCCATTTTCAGAATGCTATGAAACGATATTATACGCCCATATGTATTGTTTGGGAGCATTTTGATTTCACCCCCCCGGGACAATAACATTCCATGCTGTATGTGACTAATGATTATGATGCCTTCAGAGGCAAATCCAAAAACTGCATCAGCCTTTATTGAGAAAGTTAGACTTTTGTGTTAAAAAAAATATATCCTGCAATTTAGTAAACGTTTTAAGAAAAATTTAAGCCTACTCTTTCCCTACTCTTTCTGCTGCCATATTGGGTCAAGTTTTAGAACTGAGCGGTGGTGTACTAAAAATCTTGTTGGCCCACAAAAAAAATAAAACAAAAAAATACAAGCAGGTATGCCAAACTTGATTTGAGATAGCCATATTAATGCTGAGGGATGATGTCATCTGCCTTCAAAGATACCGACAGTGTCGTAATAAAGTATTTCCTGATTTGCTTCTTTACCCTTCAGAACTGAAACCATCAGAAATTGCATTTTATAAGAAGGATTGTCTGTATGATAATAATAATTACTTGATGGAGTGAAACACTCAAATGTGATAAATATACTTAAAAAAAAATAAATCAGGAGTGGGCAAATACTTTTTCACGACACTGTACACAAACATCCAGCTTCAGTCCTCTTACTTCTTCGGGAAGTAGAGTGCTGCAACCTCGGGGTCAAGTGAAGTCAGATCATCCAGGTAAATGCCCGTTTGTCCGAGGTGATGATTACGTCTGCCTACAAAAGCATGAATATGTCAACACGCAACACATGGTTATAAAATCCCGACTTAACGATTGTATTTGAGATGAGCAAAACCACACAAAAGTTTGGCGCTCACCCTTCTTTTTGTCTTGCTGCTCCTGTTTGGTCGATATGTCGGCGCAGTTTCCTGACTCCTCATCAGCTGTCCAGCTGACCCCGTCGTCTCTGGCTTCATCTTTCGGTGCAGCCAATTCTGCCATTTCAAGTCTGCCATCCTCTTCCCCTCCCTCGACGCAGGGATCGATCCCGCTGTCTCCCTCACTGACGGGCGCGCTGCCAGTGCAGTCTTGTTCCCTGTTCTCGGTCTGCATCATGGTGGAAGATTCTGCGCAAGCGACGATTGCGTTGTCTGCCATGTTTGTTTCGACCAATGTGTGTTTCGTTAGCTGACTGTGATTATCATTTTGGCCTTCCGCTGCATCTTTCATGCCAACAGCTGGGCCAGTATGGACTGTACCGTCTTCATGGGCGAGGACTTCCAAGTCATCCCTCTCTGTTGCTGTCGCAGACTTTGACAGCTCGCTAAGGGGTGATCTGGTCAAGTCTTCACCAAAGTTCAGGGGCAACATTTGTAAGGCGTGGTTACTCAGGTCCAGAGACTGAGTCCTGGGTTGTGGTCTGACCACAGTAACCTGGCCCACTTGACTACAGTTGTTCACAGGCTCGTTGCCCATGTCAAAGGAGTCTTGCCTCTCAATGGTGCGAAAATGAGATGAGTCAGACTGCTGGAGCTCCACTGATGGTCTTTCCGATTGACGCGGCTGCAAAGGTGAAAACAGACAAAATGGACGTTTACGATGAGCGTCTCAAGGCTTCTTGCCTGGCACAGTTGTGTGCGAAGTCTTGCCATACCGTGGGGAATCCTCCCCAGTTCCACTGCATCAGTACCCCAGAGGAGTCGTGGTTTTTAACCACGAGCTCGGAGTCACTCTTATGCGAGGACGGCCGGCTGTCAAAAACGCTGTCGGGATAAGGAGTAGGAAGTGTAAACCGCCTGTCAATCTCAATTCCACACATGAGGAGATGATTTTCCCACTTTTCAACAGGTGACTGGTCTCCATCAGAGTGTCGATGAGTATCTCTGACCCCCGGCTCCTCAGCGGGCTCCTCAGACAACGAATAGTACACTGACTTACTTGAACGGACAAACAAAGCACAGTCACAACAGTGAAAACAAACGTAACACAATGTAGGGTTGGGCCATGCCATTTTCAGCCAAGCGGTGAATATGAAGTGAGTTTTGGTGTGGGGTGAGGAGCAAGTCACATTTCCAAGCAAAAAGCACACTTTTAGGTCATTAGCCAATTCATGGAGACGTCACGAATAATGATGTCACACCACTGCCACGTGGGGTAAATGAACAGTCTACATGGCGACTATCACCACAAATGTCTAATTTATGACTCAGGTTTCAAGTTGGATTTAATTAAAACTCAAATATAAAGTCATACAATACTGTAACTCAAAATGTTTTCGATTCACACACAATCAACACAAACAACCTGCACCAAGCAGTCTGTCGCTCCGCCTCCGCGAAGCGCAAGATAACGTCGAGGTTGGATATATGACCCTGGACATTCAGACTGCGGTCACATTGCAAAACATTCCATACATATCTGATCTCGGACCATAAATGAAAGCGACTCAAGTTGGATTTGAAAAATAATCTGAATTGAGCCGTTGAGGACTGTCATTAAAAAAATAAAACAATTCTGACATACTCATTGTTCACTGACCTGACTTGCAAAAGTGTGGCATGGTTATCTTTATCTGGACTATCTTGTCCGCTGTGATCTTTGTCCCACTCCCTGTCCTTTTCTTGCTCGTCAGAAGAGGAAACACACTCTTCTCTCTGGTGACTATCTGAGCGCACACGTTTACGCCGGCGCCTCTTCCTGCGTGTGCCAGAACCAGAGAGAGAAGAGCCGTCATTGGTGTCCTCGGTGTCATTGGGGCCATCAAAAGGAATTGGGGACGTGCAGAGATGGGCTGGGACTTCGGACTGTAAGAAATGAGGCAGACTGAGATTTGAACCCACAATCTCAGAACTATTTGGCCATTTGAGCCACGTGATGTATATCCGGCCTTATGTATTTATTCATCTCACCTCCAAGTTTTCATTTTGTTCAACAAAAAAAGCTTCTCCGTTGTCCCCAAGCTTCATGTGCAGGTCCACCGATTCTCCATTGATCTCAATGTCCACCTACAGAACAGTGAGCGACATCATTTCAGCAGAAAATAAACACGGTAAAATGTAAGAGAGGAGTGCAAAACAAATTGGAGCGAGACTGAACTTACAATTTTCTCTTTGGAGCGAAGCACGCCTAGTTTGCCAAAGCGGACATGAAAGGGGGAACACTGGAACGAGCCATCGGGTTGTCGCACCACAATGACATCGATCCCCCCAGTGAGAGTGGCGGGGTTAAGGCCACAATACAGCTCCTTGACCGTCACATACACGGTCTCTGCCAACTGGCCCACAATATTCATGGTTTGGGACTGCATACCAAAAACAAGATGGGAGTCAGGTATGAACAGAAATAACACAAAATGACTGCATGTCCATTGACAGTAAAAAGTAATTTGAACAACCAAAAAGTAGTAAGTCTTTTTTTTTAAAAAAACAATTTGAGCACCTCCAAACAGAGAATAGTCTCTCAAAAAGTGTAATTATAACTATAGAACCAGTAATAGAAGAACTTACCAGAGGAAGAGGCCAAACTGCTCAGTTTAATGTGAATACAAAATACACTAAAAACACGTGGGTCATAAAATAACTAATTTGGTGTGACATTTGACCCACTTTCTGTGTTAAAGAGGACCAACCCACACTTGGGGCAATTTGAAAAAAAACAAACAAAAAAAAAGTCAAGGCAATTTAGCCAACCCTTAGTTGTTCGGCTCAGGATTCAGAATATAGCCAGCATTCTCCTCTGCAAGCCACAACAAGCTTCAACAAGCTATTCCTTTATCTTTGTCAATTTAGGATACTGAAATTTAGCGCTTCCGCTGTTAGACTGGTGTCAGTCTTTTCTGTCATCATAATTCATGACCTAATGACTTTTTTTTTTGTACTTGAAACGTATCATTGGAAATAAATACTGTATATGGATTCACACTCACAGGAAATCAATGTTATTCAACCACTGTGCCACAGTGCATTAGTGTGTCATGAGAGATTTATCAGATATGCATTAAATTTTCACTCAATGCGAAAATGATTTGAGCTTTATTTTAGCTTTTCAACCATGACTGACATTGAGCGAGTGAGCTGCTGAAGCCACGTTTCTCCGATTGCTGTAAGTATATCTGTTTTTGCTTTCAAGTAAACGAGCCCAGATTTCACTCTGAGTACATTTTCTGCTTGACCACATAGTTTCATATCATTCAAAAGTCAAGTCTTACCCAAAGTGAAGGATGCAGATGTTCCTTCTCAACCGCGCTGCAATTCTTTGACCTTCTCTTTGCCATACCGCAGCACCATTAAAATCCCTCACCCATATACCACACACCGAGCCCTGATTGCCAAGATAACCCTCGTCTATATTTTTCATATTACTCATCAGTACCCAATGGTAACTTTTGGCCTGCTTGAATTATTCCAAATTAAGACTTGAGTAAAGTTCATCCCACCCACTCAACTTGAACTCCAATTTGCCCAATAGCAACGACACTCCTGTCACATCGCTGATCAGTCCCGTAAATGACGCTGTGCTGTGAGTTCAGCGTAAAATGAGGCTGCTATGAGAGAGTCCTAGCACAATCATCCAAACTCGCTTGCTTCCTCTGTGTTGCGCTATTTAACGCAGCACCCATAGACACCCACTGTCCTGTTCATACATCCTCACTGCCGCCGCACATGGCAGCCAAACCAGCAATTTCTGAGAGGCTTCGACATGCTATTCAAACCAGGCCAGCGTGGAAATGCAGCACATACAACTCATCGGTCAGTCATCAGTTTCTGGACTTGACTACAGCTCTCCAGCCCCTGAGGGATGAGCGATCAGTTGAGCCGTGGGAATTCTCGGTCCATTTGGGAGGAAATCAAGCAAATATTTAGGACATAACAGACGCTGCTGCTACTTCAAGAAGTAAGAACCAAGCATGAGTGGGGTCTAGTCAACAAACATTAATAGCTACGCATGAGAATATCAGTCCATTTGAACAAACCTACTGTGGCACTTAAGATAAGGAACAAAAAAGAAAAACTGTATTGTAGATGCAGTTAGTGTAGATTTCCTTTTTTGAATAATACATTCACATTCAAGCAGATATTATGCAGCCACCCGGACAAAAATAGTGTGACGCCTTTTAATGGGCAATATAACACCAAATAAGTAAACAACACAACATAAATTGACAATATCGATCTACTGTGTTGTTTAGGTATTTGTTTTTGTGTTTTTCATTTGTTGGTCTGTTTGGTTTAGTTCCTTTTCTTTTTGTGATTTTTTTTTCCATTTGCTACTGTGTGTAGTTTTGTTGTTTTGTTTGGTTATTTGTGTGTTGTGTTTTATTTTCCACTTGCCTGTTGCGTGCAGTTTTACTTGTGTTGTTTAGTTGTCCGTGTGTGTGTGTGTGTGTGTGTGTGTGTGTGTGTGTGTGTGTGTGTGTGTGTGTGTGTGTGTGTTTATCTATTTGCTGCTGTGTTTTGCACTTCAAGGCCACCACAAAGAATGATTCAGTTCAACCATTTCATTATGAACATCAATGGCGATAATACGGATTTGCCCTCCAGTGCTATCTAACTTAAAAACAATTTATTATGAGACTTGTTTTTAATAAGACAACATAAGCTACATACATACACACTGATTGCAGGTGGGGTTCAACTACCAACATTATCATACAACAAGACCCTCGGCTAGAATTTGTTCAAACTAACCAACAAAGTGGCCTGCAATATTCAGTGCTAAAGGGATTACAGTGCACGACACAATAGATCTGTTTTAGCAACATTGCAAAACTTCAGCGATAACTACTTATCACATCTTCAAAGCCCGAGGCCACATCAACGGTCGTTTTCACTGTTACAGCACCAAGATAACGTGAAGGATTTCAGAACATTGTCGTAACCTCTAATATTTTGACTATCAAAATGTCGAAGAAGATCCAGAAAATTAGTTTCAAACAGTTGACAGAAGAGTGAGAAAACTTACCTTTCGGGAACGATGTTCAGCTTGTAAAGGCGTCAGCCATAGTAGACGCTTCCGTGTGTACGACGCAGGCATGTGACACCAGCAGCCAATGAACAACCGGGAATGCATTAGGTCCCCGCCCACGAGTTTTAAGTGTCAACAAAGCGTCTTCGCTGGAGTTTGGCCTGCCGAACTGGCATATGACTAAAAAGAATTACACTTCCTGCTTGATAAATGCATTTTTACCACGTCTACATAAACACTTTACTAACAGACATGTATTATATTTTTTAGCAACACATCATTTTGTTCTTTAGCGGTGGTGCCAGGAGTGTGATTTCGACGTCAGTGTGTGTACTCACCTCATTGTGACAGCCAGACAGACAGTGAAGTCATGCTTCTTTGTACTGAACTATGTGACGTTAACTCATAGTGTCTTATTTTTTTTTCTTTCTTCAAAATGTTGCCTCTGACAAAAATCGACTGATTCTTTATTCGTTTATAACGTTTACATTTTGATTTCAATAATGCTGTTATTAATTATGTATTATGTGTAATTTAATCTAAATTACCGATTAGTACGCCTCTTAAAGCAATGAATCCAGTTTGTCCAATATTTTTCTGTCCATCCGAAAAAACGAATGCTTTTCTATTTAAGAACAATGTTTAACTAACTTTTGTGTGCAGATCATTTCAGTTAAATCGTCATCAAAGTATTTTTTTTTCTTAAACCAAAGCGTTCATGTCCAAACTCTGCATAATCTTGCAGTGGTTTACAATAAATAAATTAATGCTAGCTTGTTAGGATGAACACTTGGGCCTTGTAAGCTACCATATTTTAATGTTGGTCATGATGGTGGCATTTGGGGCGATAAGTGTAATGTGCTATGCTGTAATATGTTCAAATTGTGAAACAGTTTTATCCAGCAGAGGGTGTTATTGCTTTTGAAGAACAATCTAAACTCGTTCATTGCCGTTTTACGATGTAGGACTTATGGCATAGCTTTTTAAAGAGAAACAAATAGCAAAATGTAAAATGTTTTCCGATGAATATACTAATTAAAATCCCTCAGGGCTAATCAAATACACTGGTGGAATATTTTCTGTTGCACACCACACAGAGGACCAGATAACAAGTAGAACTGCATGCAAGGAGAAATATCAATTAGATCATTTGCATACTACACAGACACAATGTCCAACCAAAAAGCAGCCACTGGTCCATGTTTTGTAGGTATTCAATGTTCTACATGCACTTAAAATTATTCTAAACATTGCAAAGTATTATTGATTCGCAAAGGTTACTAACTTAGAATTGTTGCAATGCGGTGAAACCACAAACATGTATTATTACTATTACAATTAATATTATTATTATTAATAGTAGTAGTAGTAGTATAATTATTTGGTCGTGCTATATTGAAATTAGGACAACATACAGTGCAATAGGGGTATTTCTTTTACATGCTAGAGCAGCATTGCTGAACCATTGAAGGTAAGTGTACAGCTATGGCATTAATTAAGGCACGTTCATGTCACGGTGGTGGCAAAGCAAAGTGCCTATTTAAGGGAACTGCTGTCCTTACAACTCAAACACTGATGCCTCACAGTGTCTCTGCATCTGCTCACAACACGACCTCGTACCGCACCTTCTCCTCCTAAATATTTAGGCCCTCTTCTCTAAATAAGGCAGCCTTATCGTAGTTCCTGTCATTTCTGCCGACTCTCCCCCCTACAACCATCTTCGCTTGCGTCTGTGTGGCAGTCGCAAGCTGCAGCCTGTGCATTCTTTCGCCTTGTATGGAGAAATGGCCTGGCCCTGAGATGTCTTTGTACGGGCCGGGCCGACCTCGCCATTGGCCGGGACGGGAAGGGGAGGGTCTGATGCTTTTAACAAACTTTTCCGTGGGACTGCCTGCTTCCCTTCCCACTTAGTGCTGTGTCTGGAGCAGTGGACAAAGGGCGTTTGAGGGGACTCCCGCATAGTTCTACTTGAAGTCAAGGTCAGAATGAAAGCTGTTTTCCGACTGCATCGCACATGAAGTGTTGAGTGTGCTGTGGATTCTGTGGGAATGTGTTTGCGAGTGAAGATGTGGTGGTTGCAACACAGGGCGCGCAGATGGCGTTGTTGTTGGATACTGGATGAAGCGGAGCGCGCTTTACTGTATGTGTGTTTGGTCCATTACACTGTGGAATTCCTCTGACCCATTTAGATCTCTTTTGCTCCCTCACTGGCGCTCCACACTTTTAGTGTTTTTGGAACTCCTGACCTTTGAACTCCACGGTTGGGTGAACAGTAAGGGATGACGGGAAGGCTGTTTAGTCACATCTGCCTCGTGTGAGTGGCTGTGAGTGTTGCTTGTGTCAGAGGAGTTGCGCTAGGATTAAAAAGATAAAGGTCAAGAGCTGTCATTCTCGACTGATGGGTTAGCACACAAATTTGGGGCCCACGCACACACAGTCGCACGGTACGGTACGTGTTTGTTGCAAATATGTTTTTGGCGGGCAGATAAAGTGAAACATAATGGCGCGAAATTTTGACATTTAATGGACAGGTTTATTTAAAGTCACCAAGTCTGTCTCACTGTTCGGATGGCAGAGTTTCGAATCTCGCTGTGAGTTTTGTCATCTACTCCGGCTTATTCCTTCATTCAAAAAAAAAAAAATCATGCAAAGTTAGGTTGAGTGAAAGTAAGTACTACTGGAAAAGTCAACTATTCTCAAAAAAGTATTCCAAGTGAATTCACACGAATGTATAGGACTGATTTTGTTGTGACTCTTGTTACGTCCATTATACCCAAATGTAACTTAGCAAACTAGAGTTCATTCTGGAGCCTCCGAAGTACCTTTTTTAAGAGTGTAGCGTCCCAAAATGTTGAAAACGGTCTGGCCTCGCCACTCAAAAGCAGTGATGAAGGCAAGCCAAGCCAAGTTTAGCTCTGTTGCCGAGGTTGAAAAAAAGTTGCAATTCTGTTTGTTGATTCCCACCATCGTGCATAGCTGAGCCTCGCTATATCGGACTTCACTCATTGATCATACTCTGTCCTAAAAACAGTCCTCTACTTGTTCCACTACAGCCAAAGAGTTAACACAATAAGAGGGCCTCAAATTAGACTGTTTGCATTGGTGCTACTTCAACTTCCACACACACACACACACACACACACACACACACACACACGTGCGTGCACGCACACACATACACGCACGCACACAGTGCGGTGATGAAAATCTAAGTGGATGAGGGACGGCGTTATCTGATTGTGGAATTTCATGGTTACTCAAGGGATAACTTGGAAAGTCAGTGCTGCTTTATTTCCAGTTTATCGTAATCTTGCACTGAGAGACCTTTAGAGACACGCAAAAACGTCTTTATTTTGATGAAACCTACATTTTCTATGTCTGCATTGTAAATGCTTAGTTAACTGTCACAAAACAAAATAGCAATAGCGAGGATGACATTCTGCTTGCCAAACTGTGTACAGTTTAGAAATGGTTTTAGTGTATTATATCTCATATTTTAGACTTTATAATAGGGTTCTAGTTTAACAAGGCTTGTTATACGTCCGCATTGGAAACAATGATTTATGTTAGACCAAAACCTCATCTGGTACATGGGCCACCGCTTGTAAAACGCTTTCCCACCTACGAGGCTCTCAAAGAGCTTTGCGGTCGCCTCCTCATTTGCTGACCGAAGACACAGAATCAGGAGCAACTGGGGGTTCACTCACTTGCTCAAGGACACTTCAAAATGGGCACAAGGGGAATGAACCCACAACGTCTGGGTTGGGAGGCGACCACTCTACCACCATTGGTTATTATTTTGGAATCAAAAATAAAACACTGTCTTTAAATGCCAGCTGCTTCCACACAACAATATATTTTCTTTGTGGAATAAAAAAAAATGAATAGATCAAATGAACAAAAAGAAATGGCAAGGAACCGATGGGAGTAAATGGAACTGGTTGTCCTGCGTTTGTTCCACAAAACCAAAGTTTGAAGTTAAATGTTGTCTAGTGATTGAAATGTGTAATAAAATGAAACTATAAATAGAAGTAACACTTAATTGTTTGAATGAAAGTTGTCGGGGGGTTTTCAGCTGTAATAAATTATTTTAGTGTTTGCGGTCTGAAATAATGGAAGAGAGCAGGAAAGCGAGGGCATAACAGGAAAGGGTCTGGTTTGGGGCAAACCGTAGGCCAGCCGTGAGTTAAACTTTTTGGTATGTACTTTGATGCCAGTAATCAGTTTATTTATTAACACGATAAAGTAGTTCCACTGGATTCTTTTTTTTTTAATGCATTCTTATGATGAGATCACGATGACACAAGTGTGTTCAGTAAACCTCACACACTTTCAGGAGGCGACATGCCTCAGTGAGTTAAACACGACAGACTTCATCTCGCGCACGCCGATGCAAAGTGAGAGTGTTTGTCATTGACATTGTTCATCACAGGATTCATTTGATCAAGTGTTCAAATGCGTGAATATCATAAGGGCACCTCCTGCTTTATCCTAGGATGTAATGTGAGGCAAATTCGATTGTTCCGGATTCAAACCAGCGTAAAAGCTTCAGACAACCTTCACCATAAAATAAGTGCATATATTATTTGTATTACGATTGCATTTGCAGTGGATTGTTATCACCATTTGGAGAAAGGGTAAACATGCCTTTGGGGGCAGGATGAGGGACAGTAGCCGTCCTCTAGAGCTGCAACTGGTTGAAATGGAACACAGTTGTGTGTGGCTCAGGGACACAAATAGTCTGATGTCACCCCCCAGTGTGACTCATCCATTAAAATGGACCTGCTCCATCCTGCAGAAACCTGAACGTTGTCTCTTGGCCTCGACAGCAATCACAACACAGACATCCCAGAGCCGAATATGAGTGACAGGTCTATTTGTGGGTGGATGTCAAGTGAAGCTACCGTGGGGATGTGTCATTTTCACACCCATCACTGAAGAGAGACTGTGAGAAGATGCTACAATGATGACAAGCCATACTGTTAATGCTATGTGCAGTGTTTGAACCAGGGTGCATTTTGGCAATTCTGTTCACCTTATAGATTGATCGATTTAATTCGATTAGCTACAGTCAATCAATCATTTTACGGTGTAAAAGAAGATAAAGCTAAGTGAAAGATGAAAAGATGGATGGTGAAGCCACAGCTTGCCATGTCTATACCCTAAAAAAAAAAAAACACAAGGAAACGAAAATCCTTTCAAAGCAACTACACATATCTCATCATTTAATAGAGTGAAATTAAAATACAAAATGGAAAGCTAAAAAAAATCTTTACATGAATATGTTCTATGTAGACAAGCAAAAAAAATAATTTATATATATCTATATACAGTATATTCATACAATTTCATGTATACATTTTCTTCTATGCCTGATTCATGCTGGATATACATCGTTGAAACGAGTAATGGAACCACACATTTTCAGATGCTCACCAGCTGGTCCCGTCAGATCATAACTAGGAACTCTTTTAGTGATTCTTATAGCTCTTTGCTGTCACTTAAATGTTTGTTTTAGATATTTTGCTTAGTGTACTTTATTTACAAACTCTAAAAACAACCATAGCTGCATATAAAATCTCATGCTGAGTCAAACATCAAAGAAATAAATGGTTTCAGAGAGGGTACATGACTAAAATTAAATGAGCCCTCTATTTTGTAACAGACAAGACACATTCTTAAATGTATCTGCAGATAAAAGACAGAGTTGTTTAGTTTGCCAGCGAGCTATTTGTATACAAGACATGAACGGAAATTTTCCTAAATATGACTCCTTTAAATCAATTTGTGCACATGCAGGCCAAACTCAGCTGCCGCCATGTCGAGCAAGCGCGCCAAGGGGAAGACGACGAAGAAGCGGCCCCAGAGGGCCACCTCCAACGTGTTCGCCATGTTTGACCAGTCTCAGATTCAGGAGTTCAAAGAAGCCTTCAACATGATCGACCAGAACAGGGACGGCTTCATCGACAAGGAGGATCTGCACGACATGCTGGCCTCTTTGGGTACGCCTTTCAATTTCATTGGACCGCCTCGACATCACCATTGTTGGTTTCATCGGATTGACGTACCGGTAATTTTCTTGCCGTCAGGCAAAAACCCGTCTGATGACTACCTGGAGGGCATGATGAGCGAAGCACCGGGACCCATCAACTTCACAATGTTTCTCACCATGTTTGGAGAGAGGCTCAACGGCACTGACCCAGAGGACGTCATACGCAACGCCTTTGCCTGCTTTGACGAGGAAGGGTCTGGTGAGTCGATATATTTGGGTCACTGAAGTCAAAATGGATGCCATATTTCTGTGCAGAGGCACGTTAGATCCGGTGTTTCACAGACAAGCACAGATCGGTGATTGTGAAGAGAGGAGGGGTCTGCGCTGCTGTGGGGGTGGTCGCTGTCGGCTTGAATCATAACCAATCAAAGTAGCTCCTCTCATTCCCTTTAAATGTGGCATGCTAGTCGCGCAGTGACAATCTTGACAAGTGTGTCTAGCACATTTTTGGGTTCGTTTTGTCCGATCTTTGTATTTTCCATTTTCCTCTCGAAAGGTGTCATCCACGAGGATCATCTGAGGGAGCTGCTGACCACCATGGGCGACCGCTTCACAGATGAAGACGTGGACGAGCTCTTCCGCGAGGCGCCCATTGACAAGAAGGGAAATTTCAACTACGCCGAGTTCACCCGCATCCTCAAACATGGCGCCAAAGACAAGGACGACGAGTAGAGGAGAAGGGGGGTGCGACCACCCACCTGCCTCTGCCCCCCCCCCACACACACATCACCACTCATCCATTTCTACGTCCTACTTTTATGAAGTAATACATGTCATATAATTTTATAAAGTTCGGGGATGCATTTGCTTGTAAGATAGTAAGATTCTACCTTGCAGGTTTGTCATGAAGAAGCGTTGCATCTTAGCTACTCATAGCTGCGAGATGCCATTTACACCATGTGTGCAAGCAGCGAGCTGATTGGACGGTCAGATGCAAAATATCAGAAATGTTTACCTCTTCCTGTCATTTAGCTAGCACACGTGCAAAAAGAATCACAAGCTTCCGAGTTGGTTTGTGACATTTAAATGGATCAAGAAGTAGATTGTTTATTCCTTTCTGACAAGGGCAGCGGAACCTCTTGCCATAGAGGCCTGCAAGAAGATTTGAAGCAAAATCTCAAAGGAGCGGTTATCCAAAAAATGTAATATTTCAAACCCATTAGGCTATGATATGTAGTAAAAATGAGGAGCATATTTTGGCATGATTTAGTAGAAGATAAAAACTGAAATGGCCCCCGATAGGAAATGTCCCTCCACTTTTTTGTATGACAATCAAATGTGGGCTGTGCAAGGTATGTGAACTTGATGTGGTGGGATTGAAAGAGTTTGTGGTCAAAACTCCAATTTCAACAGCTGGTTGTATGCATTTGGTCAGGATCATGTGTGTTGTAAAATTGTGAAACCGCAGGGTGGAATTTGCTCAGGCGTTTATCCTTGCCCATAGGAAGCTTTTTTTTTTTTAATTTTGGTTTATTAAAACAAATGGATCATGAAGTCTGAGAACCAAGCCACTCAATAAAAAAATAAAATAAAATCTATAAACGCCTCGAAGTGGTTTTTAGTGCAACTTTGTGTCTTTTGTAAGGTAGAAAAGAAAATGTTCCATTCGGGGACTGAGTGGGAGGATTTTGATGACAGCAAAGCCATCACATTCTCTAAAGACACTCTCCTGCAGTCGCCTATATTTGTTGTCTGGAGCATCTATTTCACATGATGAGTCATTCTAAAAAAAACACTTTTTTAAAATAAAGGAACACTTGGTAATGACTGCTGGTATTTGGCTATCGAGCGGCTAAAAGGTTGCTGTCCAGCAGAGTTAAGAATGTGGAAGAGTAACCAGGATATACTTCTTGGCAACGTTCACATAAATAAGACGGTGCTTGGGGCAGAAATAAGGCCTTGACCAGTTTTTTTTTTTTTTGACTCGATGTACCCAAATTAATTGAGGAATAGTTTTAGCCCTAATGGCCATGAACTTGTACTTGCCACTTACAAAGTATGACAGTCTCAAATGTTGCATTTCAAAACTCTAATGCGAAAATAGCCATCAAAATGTCATCTGGCTTATTTGCAATACTATAAAATGCCACAACACCAAATGTATGAAAAACTGAGCTTTTATTTCTTTGAAACGCTTATACAAAACACACTTAAAGTTTAAGGCATATATTGCACAAACTATTGAGCTCAATTATATATCATAAAAACAAAAAAAATAAACAGGGGGTCTGGGGGGACATCAATCCCTCAGTCAAAGGTTTAAGGCACAGAAGCCCGTCATACTGCTAACGGTCAGTAACATCGTGAAATTTTTGAATGGGTTTGGCAGTGAAGAAATGACAATCTTTTGAGATAAATATGCCATGACCAAACTAAAATGACTTGACCTTGAAAATATTTACATACAAAACCATTTTTTCCCCCCAACTGGAATGTCAAGCATCTAAAATATACAAAAAAAAAAATCATGCTATCTAAAAGCTGTCCGTCTAATTCTTTTCACCAGACATCTCCAGAATCACAAGCCACGTAGTAGTAAAAAATAAAAAAATAGTACTTTAATACTTAGTTCTCTACGCAAGACCTAATCCTGGCGTAACCGGTGTAAAATGAGGTATAAATGCACATCCATTGACAATGAGAACAAAACCTGAAAAGAGCTGACAGTAATGAGATTCAAACAAACAGCAAGGAGGAACTGGATGACAAGAAGAAAAAAAAAAATCACCCATCTCTCTTAGCACATGCAACGTATGTAATGGTACAAACTGGCCATGGTTCAATGATTCTGGTAAACAGGAACCTCACAATTCTGCTACAGTATCTTCTATGCTGTCGACGTTCAGCCGCACAAATATATTGCAGGTATTCTAAAGACAGTTTCATGGAAACTACAATTTCATGAATGACTGGACATTTCTAAAGCACAGATGGAGGGGTGGAGAAACATGCAATATACCTCAATAAACAGTCAGTTGTGACAGTCAACTTTGGCCAAACAAGAAGATGAGACTTGTCAATCGCCTCGGACAAAAAGGTGCCGAGTGTCACGGAGCTGCAAGATAAGCATGATGTCATCAAGCTGCTACACTTGACACCATCGTCGGCTTCAGTAACAGACCCCAATGTGACCGTCCTTTCATTCCGCAAGCCCGCGCGAGGACAATACTGTTGGAATGGACGACAACGCATCACAGGCACACACGAAAATCCTTTGGCTATAAAATAAAGACAGGGCGACTGTGGAACGAGATAGAAGTGGTACAGCATCACTGAACAAAGTCACAATTTACTCCAGTTAACCCCCATGAGAGAGAAACATCCAATGAGGATCATTTGAATTATAAAAAAAAATAATAATAATCAAAAACGACAACTATGTTCTTAGTGTCACAACACTGAGTAAAAAAACAAATGTAACATGTTTGAAGAGGTTTTATACATTCGAGAGATTGCTACTGAAGGCATCGCAAACCGCACGCAACTATTCATGTGCACTGAATGGAATGCTCAGAGTGTTGCAAACAGCAATTGCTTGATTCCGAAGCACTTTAAAGAGGAAGCGAAGTCAAAAATGGTCTTCATATGTGCGGATATGAATTAAACAGCAAAATCCATCTGGTTTTATCCGGCTCAAGGGGCGGGCATTTGGCCAATTTGAGCCGATCGGCACTCTCATATCATACCGTATATAAAATGGGAGGATTTCATACTCCACATACGCAACATTAATGTGGGGCCATATAGAACATATTGGAAAGAATTTTTTTTTTTTTTTACTTAAAAGAGGGGGAAAGTTGCTTGAACCAGCAGCTCTATAAAAGAAAAATCGCTCATCTAAAATAAAAGTCCTGGATCTCGCAGGAACATGCGTCGACTCAATGAGAAGTGGCGATGCAATTCATTCAGTTTTCTGTTTTCAACAGTCTGCCCCACTGCGACCCCAAAAAAGGTAAGCACCTGCGTTCTACTCACTGTGTGCAGGCCGTGTGTTGGGGGCCCCACGCTGCGCCGGTGATGGGCGCCTTCACGACTTGGAGTGGGCTGGACTGTCTGGCGTCGGCGTGGACCATGCTCCACATGCTGGGCACCACTGCCGAGTTCCTCTGTGAGCCGCCGCCGCCGCCGCCGCCGGTGCCGCTGGCTGCGGTGAGGTGCGGGGAGAGGCCCAGTAGAGGCGCGACCGTTGACCTTGACGCTTTGAGGACTTGAGATGGAGCCTGGCCGGAGGTAGCGACGGGCAAGGGCAGAAGGGGTTGCGAGGCCGACGACGGAACGGCGAAGGGGAATAGCTGGGATTTGTGGAAGGGAAGGTAAAGCGGGCCTGGGAACGAGGTGACAGTTGGATTGGGAGTGGCTGGAGCGAGTGCAACGGCTGCTGGTATGGCCTGGCTTGCGGCGGTGATGGAGGTAGAACCCGAAGCTGGGACCGGTACTGGCCATGTCACAGGCACAGGACTATTTGAGGCTGGGGCTGGATCGGTACAACGTTTCTCACACTTTGGCTGGCCAAACACCGTCACCAAGGTTGGCATGTGGGCTGGGATGAGCTGTGACTGCTTGGAGTCCGTCTCTAACGGACTCCAAATGACTTTGGGCACAGGCAAGGGGGACAACGTGGGGGCTGAGACCAGGACTGAAGCTGCCGCAGGTGTAGCAGAAGACTCGGGAGTATTTGAAGCTCTGGCTGCCACGGACACAGCCATAGCCTTTTCCATCAGACTCTGGACTCTGCATGGATCCAAGACTTGCTGGCTGTCTTCAGGAGGGGGTGTCGGACCCATGTCACTCGCGCAAGGGCTACACGGTGACTCCACCTTCTCAGTCGTTACAGGCTCTTTCAGAATGTTGGGGATCTCCTGGATCTGGTTCAGGTTCTCCTGCTCCGCTGCCCTCTGCAGTGCTGCGTCAACCAGAAGCTTCAGATCACTAAAATCCTGAGCGGGGATGAGCTCAGGTGGCGTCGGGGGAGGGGTGTTGAAGAGGCCACCGGTTGGGCTTGTCGCCGCTGCTGCTGCTGTTGTTGTTGTTGTGTTAGCTCCTTGCTCCTCGGCCTCCCTCAGCAGTCTTTGTGTGTCGAGCCTCATCAGCGCCTGAACAGAGCCGTCCTTCCCGGGATAGCCCGCTCCGGTCAGAATAGCGGTGGCGGTGTTGCCGAGGACGCCGAGGTCCAACGTCGGGGTCGAGCGGATGACAGACGGCCGCTGTTGAGCGGAGCCGGTGGACGAGTGGCTCTCGGGGGAACTGGCGCCGCCGCCCGCGGACGAGTGGCCCTCGCTCTTGCCGCTTAACTTGCGGGAGACGGTGAACTTGGTGGGGTCTTTGCCATCTTTTCGCAGAAGGTCGGGCAGGAGGCGGCGGCGTGCGTTAATGAACCAGTTACATATCTGAACAAGAGGAACGGGGATGGACGTTAATAGAAGTCTTGAACGTGATTGTAATTAAACCGTGACACAAAATCATTACGCCGCCAAGACTGAGGAAGAGTCCCGATCGTAAAGTACCACAAACTTGGGCTGACGTGACCAGACATGACCTCGCTCCCTTTCGCGGTGCAACTTCCTTAAGACACATGGCAATAATGAAGGCCTTGAACCACAAGGAAAAGCTAGCCAAAAGACATTCCAACGAAGCGACTACACGAGGAAAACTTGTGGCTCGTGCACATCTTTGTGATGAGACGAAAGGAAATGAAAGAAACGTCGAGGGCTTGTTGAACAGTCTGACTTATTTATGAATGCTGGTCAAACGGTGGCGGATAAATTAATTAGCTCCGCCTCGATTGCGTTTAAGCATTTTAAATGGTCATTTTTTTCAGCGTGACGATGAAGATTAAGCCAGTATTTGGGCAAAACTACCGGTATGTAATTTGAAGGGATGGCCATCATGATTTAGAAATGCCGTGTTCAAGGATAGTGTTCTTTGCAAGGCTAGTCGAGGATGTTTCCCCATCTAAAGTTCTACAACTGAACAAAGCAAAGACTAATCGAGACCTATCTGCAACAAAAGAAGGGCATTATCACCATCATCACTTCATCTGCATCTAAGCCAAAACAACAAAACCCGCCCACCAGAAAGAATCCAAACATTACTTTTTGTTTTTACCGTTTCGAGTGAGAAAATGTTGACGTTTTATTTGTTTTTGTACGAGTGTTGACGATGTCACTGTTTTGATAAAAATACAATAAGATGGTGATAGTTTTATTTACACATTAGACACATTAGCTGTGTGGTCATTTGTCAAAGCTGAATTGATTAAACGCTCGCCAACAGTTTGTGTTTTTTTTAGTGCTGCTACAAGAAAGGTACAGGAGAACGTCTGGGAACATTTGCGAGCCTGAACGAATCCTAGCGAGAACGCAACATTGGTTGTCCCCATACAGCGCTCCCCCACCCAGGACTTGACAGCATGGCTGGGCGAAGATGTCCCACCTTCAAGTGACAGCTGGATTTCAGTCTGAAACAGTTACTATGTTCAAGCCAACAAGTAAGCAGAGCTGCAGTGAGCTGTTATTGGATGCATATATTAGCATTAGCTAACAGTATTAACTTTTCTTTTTTTTTTTTTTCAGATTAGCCTTATCTAAATCCCTCCCTTGTTCAACACTTTTGCATGATGAGCATTTAATCATTTGCATGAAACAGAACCATCCCCAGAAAACAGGCCAACCCAGCAAAGCTATTGTATGATGTCGAATCAATACAGATTCAAATATATCAACTTGAAACGGGCTTCCAACCTGCAGCACGGAGAGGTTAGTCTGGCTGGACAAACTAAGTTTCTCCTGTTCCGAGGGGTAGGCGTTGAAGCGGTGCTCGTACAGCCAGCTCCTTAGAATCTGTACCGCCTCTTTCGGCAGGTTGCCACGGCGACGGCGCTTCCCGAAGAGTCCCCTTCCTGACAGGTCGAGGGGGGAGCCGTCATCGCTGTCCGACATGGCAGAAGACTGCTCCTGCTCCACATGAGGCTCTTCTTCTACAGCTACGGAAAGGTGACAAGTGGTCGACCATGTTGAAAGATACCGCATCCATTATACACAAACCCAAGGAAATGACCCATTATATTAATGCTAATGAAATGGCTTTCAATAATCAGGTACCAGCAGCGAAGCCTCGATAGGTCTTAAAAGCCCACTTCATTCCAAGTGAGGCTGTTGCGTTTGTCGTTGGGAATTTTGGGTGGGCAATGGAGGGAATCTCCACTTCAAAATGGAACATGCCTGATCCCATGGGGTGGGCCACAGAATGCACTAAATGTCTCTCTCTCTGCGGCTGAGTGAAACCTGACCCCCAGGGCAGCGCCTGTCTTCACAAAGGAGATTGTGTGCATATCAACATCACAGTGGCTGCTGGCCCAGGAGTCCATTGACCATGCGAGGAAGAAGCAAGCTGTTTTCGCCTTGTACTGAGGCTCAATCTCGGCCACAATACAAACTTGTAACTTTGGCGTGTGTGCTAAACCCATAGTCAACACCTTTTGTTTTTTTATAAATCTGCATTGGAAAACTGATTTTAACCACAACTAATTTGGAGAACCCCCGCTTCGCCAAGTGTTTTGTGGTCGTAGTATGGAACTGTTAAAAACAACATACCATATGTGGGCCATATTCAGTAGTAGGAGCATTTCACTTGGCCTGCCACAACCTCTCGTTGGACAACTAAAGCTGACTACATTAGAGTGAAACCTACAGCCTGTGGGCAACATTCAGGACTTGCAAGAATTTGACCCAACCTGTCAGACATTCTAAAAACAGATCAAATTTAGGAAGGAAATTCTATCAAGATGTGATCTACAAATGCTCAGGATATTGAAGGTTCGTGCGTTGAATCATATTTTCTCATTAAATTTTGTTTGGGCCCTCTGACAATTAAAAAAAAAAAAAAAAAGAATACATTAAAAAAAGTTCAGAATTTGGATCAACTCTAGTCCATTTGAGAGGTTTTTCAAAAAGTCCAACTTGATGTCTTATTTTTGCCTCGCTCATGTTGTCGACTCCTTGCTTCTCCCAGTTGCAGCCCAAACGACATTGTCTGCCATTGGTTGCACCTCATTGTCAAAAGAGAGACCAAACTTTTTGTGTCGTTTTGTTTACAAGCGCATGCCGATTTAAAATCAGCCCGTGCGCGATCCGCGTGTGCGACTGTCTCTTAGAAGCTTTCTTCTGCCCAAAAAAACCCCCAACTCTTATTATGTTGAAGCAGCGTTTTGAGTCGGTACTGTTTAGATTGAGCGACAAAAAAAAAATCTCAGCATCGCACGCGCTCTTTAGCCGAGCCCAACAAGTTTTCATGCTAGCACGTTTTTCAAAGACATCCCCGTTTGACGGATAGCGTTTCAAAAAAAACGGACAGAATTGTAGTTTGGGGATACAAAGGAGGCAGACGCGTAGCCGCATGTTGCTCGGCCAGATGGACGCGATGCCTTTGGGCTAGCGGGCTGCCTCCGGAGATAACTAGCTGGCTAGCTGTCCCTCTACAATTAAACACAAACACGCCGCATTGGCTGGCGACGCACGCACACAAAACACGCATTCCATACTAAACCAACAGCAAAGCCACATATGGGTCACGCGAGACAGCCAGTCCCTGTTTGGAATGGAAACATTTCCTATTAAAAAAAATAAAATACAAAAAAACCCACTTACTTCGTTTGAAAGCTTTCATTCTTTGTTGATGGCTGGCTGGAAAGCGCGCAGCTGTCCAAGTTGTTTCTGTGAGGAAGCGTGCCTGAGAGACAAACGACGGTTGACACAACAGCACTTTCTTCCCACGCGCTCCTTTTCCCTCCCGTCTTCCCCAAACTTAAACGCGTCGCATTTGTGGTTGTTTCGCGCGGAGGGCTTTGTGCGGACAGCCAGTTCCCATTCCACTATTCGCTTTCTAGCGAAGATAAATGTTTCCTTTCGGCGTCGCTTGTTCTTTACCTGCACGCAGCAAGCGCAGCTCTTTGCCAATCTTGACAGTCGCCACTAGAATGGTCCCGCCTCAACGACGGTTGTGGACCAATCACGACCTTCCGTTTTGCCTCTTTGGCAGCAGTCAACCAATCACGGCGCCCGTCTGGACAACAGCCAGGCTGTGTCATCCAAAGTGACGGAAGACCATTCCATTCAAAATGTAAAACACATGAGATTGAAATAGACGATTCGAATCGTAAAAAGTCAATTGACTTACTTAAAATTGTAAGTTTCAACCGTTGCTTTTCCAAAGGCACGTCCGTGCTTCGTGTCGGCATGACGTCTCACTGGGACAAATGTACTTGTCCTAGAAATTCTAAACACTTAAGACAGAAGACTTAACGTATCAACGATGTTATCTACATTAAACGCTGGGTTCAAGATGATATTACGATATTAAAAAAGAACGTACATTTAAAATACGTCGTTTCGCACCATTGGAGGTGACATGGTTTCGATAATTGAGAGACAACAATCCCCCAATTCTGTCCAAATTTTGACTTGCACTACGCCCCCCCACCCCACCCCAAACACACAGAGAAAACAGCAATGATTGACCTTTTGAGAAAGTAATTCAGCATTTTATTGAACCTTATTCCTTTCCATGTTTCATCTGGAGAACCTTAAAATTGTATAAATAGAGCTACAGCATTGTAAACAATGATTTCAATTGATCTAACTTATATACACAGGTTTACTTGAAGAAGCAAGGGGATGCTAAGAATAATTTCAATATCAAATACATTTTTCCATCCACACATACACTTTTACACTGCCATTGGCGACAAAGTTAAAAGTTTGTTTTAAAGGACAACAAACCCTCACACATATCCAATGGATTATTATACCAAAGAGATCAGTTTTCTTAAAAGTGCTTGTTTCATGAAACAAGTTTTTGCTACATCATCTCTGTGGTGAGGCAGAGGTTCGGCCCCTCACCCCTCCACATTCATTCCCCAGGATGACAAGGCTAAAGATGCTAATGAACTTGCAAGTCAGTAGGCCTTTGGAATACTGTATGTGTGTGACTGAGGTAAACTATACAGATGATGTATGGTACTTTCCTGCACTATTAAAGTGATTGGCAATGACATGCATGTACAGTAATTACAAAACAAAAAGCATAATGAACATAAGGACACCTTTCTCAAAGTCTCGAGGACATAGAGGAACACAAATAAAAGTACATGACTGTTTAAATTGGAGGTGGGGGGGGACTTAATTTCACTTTCTCTCAGTCCTGAATTGATCAACAAATGATACAATGATTAATGAAAAAAAGTTTGCTATCATGTATTGTCAGCATTTTTGGGTCATCTAGGGCTTGATTTGTTTATAGAATTTATTTATAGGCTCAATCAAATTCTCTTTTCCAACTAAAAAAAACAAAAAATCAAGCCTTTTTGAGGCCATTATTAAAGAAATATCAAAAGCTTCAACAGGAAACGCATATCCCAAATTGCAGCCGTTTTGGAGCTCAGATAAGCCCAGGAAATAGACATATTGGTACCTATTGAGGTGTGTCCACGTGATATCAGTTGGCCAATCGTGTACTGGAATGAGCCTTTGTAGAAATGTAGATTTATATTTTTTGTTTCCCACAATATCTCCTTCGTCATGTCATGTGCTCATCTGACTTCAACTCAGGCTGACTGACACATGTGCTTGGGAGGTTCCAAAAGGGAAAAAAAAAACCCTCAAACCCGAATAGTTTTAGATAAAGCTGGCAGAAAATGCACACGGGGATGATATTTAACTCTTATTGTACAAGATACTGCTTACCCATTGGCCCATTTAGCACACTTCATTGTTTTCCTGATGCATTGCCTCATACAGTACACAGCACAACATAAAAAGTGACAAATCTGACAAAGATGGTATATAGGGTCTCATTTGCTTATTCCAAGACAATTTAAATAACTCGTCAGACAACTGTTCCCTACCAGTGAGAAATTAAATCAAGTCAACGACAGAGATTTCAGCTCAAACAAAAGACTTGGAGGTGATAACGATGCCATTCGCCTCAGTCGAAAAGGAAGGGACATTCACCCAGGAACAGGCAATTGACACCCCCGGAGCCTTCACCGTGCTCATCCCCAGCAGGCAAACCCAACAGCAAACAAAGGCCAACCATCAATGGAAAGCTCTCACCAGGTTGGAAAAAGAAAGGCGCTCATTTGCGACATTTCCAAGTCAAAGCCTTGGGCCGCAGTTTTGGGCCAGAGGTGCCGACGATGAAGAAAATAAAGTGATGAAGTGACACTGCAGTGCATCGGCTGAACTGAAATTTGTTGACCATCTGCAGAGATAAAACTGGCTTGGAAGACATGTAAACAACTGTAGTTTGTTTATCGGTGGGTGTGTTGACTTGAGGATTGGCCACTGTACTAAAGCCTAATGTCTCTCTTATATTTTACAAGTTCCATGGCATGATGATTTTGGGGTGAGAGAAGTGTAACATCTGCATTTGTTGATGTGAAGATCGTTATCTTGCATGCTCTCAAATCAGGCAAAAACAAGTGTGCTTAAACTCGTGAAAGGATGTTTACATTTGCCTTATACACATGATTTTTATTTATGGAGCTGATGCCGGCTGGTTTTATGAACTCTTAAGCTTGTTTTCATTTCACACCTTCCATTTTCCCACGGCAAGCGCTACCTGGTGCTGATGCTGACATTTATAGGCATGGCATGAATTGGAATGAGAAGGAATTCATATTTGGGTGAAGCGGTGTTCCAGGGGGCATGCTGCACTTGAAGAAATTATGCAAACACAGCTGCTAATGCGTTTAATACTTTAATTAAATAGGCTTTTCCAAATAAAAAGTGCAGTGAATACGGACAGAAATACGATGGATTTTTTTTAAAGGGTTAAGAAGCAAAACAAAACAACAACAAAAAAAGTTTGGGGATATGTGGAGGTTAAAAAAAACTGATAAAGACAAGTTACGTGTTGCCAAAAAGAGTATTATCCTGCACACCCCTGGCTTTTAAAAGCACTGAACATAAACGGGGAAGCATTGAACAGAGATGTGAAACCTGAAAGTACTGTTTCGAGATTCTCATCATGCGGAGACATGTGTTCATTGAAAGCCATTAAGAAACTAACCTGTATCAAGTCTTACCACTGCTCTTTGACACGAAAACATTTGGACAGACACATACGTGCTAGGAACTATACAAATCCCCCTTTCCTCATATGACAGTTCAAAAATATTTAAAAACCTCATCTACAGTAAGTCGAGCCTTAAGAAAAGTAAACAAATCAGTACAAGGAAGACAGACGTAAGCGAGTGGGTTTTGTGTAGTGAGTGTGGTGGCCACAAGGCGGTGTTGTGCAAAGCTACAAAATGGCCAGTCCGGGGAGAAGGACGACGGCAACGGAAAGCAGAAAAGCCAAAAATGCTCTACTGTGTCCTCTAAATAGATCTTATAGGCGATATAGAGTTACATTTTAAACAATCTTCAAATATACCGAGGATGTGATAGGAATACGGTTATTCATTTAAGTCTTTTCATGATCAAGATTAGTAAAAAGTAATGACAAAGTTAATCTGCAGAGGTCTTCATTGGCAACTTTCAGAACACGTAAAATACACCAATGTTCAATATTTATGTGCCTGATGCCTTCAGGAGCAGCCTACAAACAAGTACCCCAAGTGGACCCCCACCCCACGCCACCCCAGCCAAGGGGGCATTTGGCCACTCCTCCCCCGCTCGATCCCACTCATGTCATTTGCATTGCAAAAAGTGTCCTCTCTCGCTCCCCTTTGCAGGTATTTTTCAGTGACACTTATCCGTTCTATGATCTGACCTTACATTCCTCTCTCTCACTGTCTCCCTCAAAGGCGCGTCTGTGCTTCTGGAACGTAGATTTCAATGCTGTCTGCGCTCTCGGTGGCAGAGTTCTGGCGGAAAGAGGCGGCCTTCTTTGCGGCCAGCAGACGCCTGCGGGCTTCTTGCCTCTGCTTCTCCGCCGAAGCTGAAGAAGAGGTGGAAGAGGAGTCTGCGCTTTTCTCGCGGCCCAGCGACGGCCGTCCTTTAGCGGTCTTCCTCGATGCCGGAGTGGGCGCCTTCTCTTCGCCCTGGAAAGACGGAACCACGAAACATGACAGACAAGGTGATGAGAAAAGCGACACAAAGGCAAAAATAAAAACTGTCTTCGGAAGCTTCCACCAGATTTGACAGACAGGATTTGGACAGAAAAGACTCATCATTTTTTTGATATCTGACAGATTTAAGTGACTGACAGAAAAAAAAGGGACAAGACATTAGAGACAACTAGCAAACAAAGAAGAGAAACAGTCGGTGAAGATCGTTCGACGTAAATGGTCACGTGAACTGAAATGGACATGAGATCAAACCTGGAGCACAACAGTACACGACAAAACAACGCATACACATTGCAAGGCAACATGAAGGAATGCAGGTGCTGATTCCTGTGAAATATTCTTCATTGATGAATCAGGAAAGTCACTGGTTAACTTCAGTTTGACAGAAGTACTAGCTTATGGTTTCTTGCCATGGCGCAAAAATTGCTTATTGCCATGCCGTGACTGCTGACAACACAACTGGCGCATTCACGGTGGTATCGGCCATATACTGTAGCCACCCAACGGTATCGCCTGGTTTGTTTTGGGGTTTTTTCCTGAATGGGTGGAGGAGGATGCATCTATTTGGGACGTGCCCCTTAATTATTTATGTGGACTACATACAATTAATTGGGGCACTGAGTCCATTAATGGGGAGGCCACAATACTGGATGCGCATTTTACTTTCACAGTGGGTTCAGAGGTTTAGGGAAAAACAAAAGGCAAAAACCTAAAACCAAACTAAATGACTTTTGTTGTCAAGTACAGTATGTATCCTGTATGTGTTCATTTCTATTGAGAGAAAGAACAACCGACTATGTCCAAGTGTTTATATGCAGTGGACGGAATGTATACATATCTATGTGGGTATATGCTAAGATTATGCATGTATTATAGTTTTGGTAAGTAATGTGGTTTGCACTGGAGGATTTTCTTCTACTATTTTTTTGGACTGGAAATACACACATCTTTCAGTATGGTATGATATTTATAATTCACATTACTACATTTTTTTTTCGGACTGCTTGTCTGAAATCAACACCTGATCAATCAATCAATCAAATCAAATCAAATTAGTGAAATCAGTGGTGTAACAGTGTATGCCAATTCCTACACAAACACACACCACATGAAGCAAATAGTTCCAAAGGGTTACATTGACACAAGCACAAACATTTGACAGAAGGAGCAAGAACAAGAGCGCACGCCTTTCACCTGGTTCAGTACGTCTTAGCCATGCTCCACTACGAGCACATCACATGCATGGATGCCCAAAGCAGGGCTTCAAGACACACCGATTGCCCTCTTTCAGATGAATTGCTCCATGCATGCTGAAAGGGATCTCTCTGGTCCCTTTCTTTCAGATCAATATCGTATATCCCACACAGGGATGTGGAGTCAAAAGAAGGTAAAAAGAACGTGGGCGAAATGGCGGTGGTGGTGGGAGGAGAGAGGCCGGTTTCGGCGGCTTTCCTACCCCAGCCAGGGCACTGGGCAGCAGGGGTGGGAAGTACCTTCCGCTCAGGGGGCGACTGGTCAGCCGCAGATGGCACAGGCTGCCAGTCATTGGACTTGAGATGGTAGAGGTCATCAAACTTGAGGCTGATGTCCTCGATGGAGAGCTGCAGCAGGTCCCAGAAACCAGCCAGGTCTTGCGGTGTGGGCCGCGGATTGGCGTTCACATTCTGGCCAAGAGAGGGACAGGAAAACGCAATGAATAAAAAAAATAAGGTGTGAGGAGGGGGTAGTTGCGTTTTAATAGATCAGACCATAAAGAGGTACGTTGACCTAGAACATGTTATATACCTTGTACTTTCAGTCAGTATGACAGTGTAGTGTGTGTAAAAAAATATATATATATATATATATACATATATATATATATATATTATTTATTTGTTTGTTTTCAGCTGTCAGTTCAATATTCAATATTACATTTACTCTTTGCAAAACTTGGCATGTTTTTTTTCTTGTGTGCTGTTGTAAAAAAACACAACACCCACCCACCCACACAATTGCGAATGGCATCGTATGTCCTAGTCCTATTTGTACCCATTCGAGGTATTAAAAAAAAGTGATTGTTGATGTATTTATACCATGTGCAAATATAGACGAATATATATAATGCTGAGAATCACAGCACTCTGTGTACAACCCCACATCAATTCGCAGACTAAGACACGCTACTGAAATAATTGCCACTAGAGGGAACCATGCCCTAGCTTGTAGTAAATAGCTCACAGCATTATTTTTATTTTTATTTTTACACAGAGCTGTGCCTTGATGTGGGTTAAGGGTTGGTATGACACGGTCAAGGTAATTATGGTTGAAGACGTTGGTCAAATCATGTTGTTCTGGCAAGCTGAGTTACACATCACATCCATTCATTATCTTTCATGTGCAGCAGTCCCACGATTAAGTCCACTACATATTTTGGACTGTGGAAGTGATCCCACACAAGCAATGGGAAAATATTTAATCTGTTCTTACGTTCTTGCTGTGATGAGATTAGATGGTTGATGGGGGATGCGATTAGGTTTAAGTAACGGGTGTTGCATTATGCTTCATCTTCCATAATGCAGCACACGTCAGTCGAAAAGTACGGCTAAGTGGCTTGTGATAAATTCTTATTTGGCGTTGGTGTACAAAATTCTGACGATTTCCTCTTTATGGAGGTGTATGATGCACCCTAATGTGTCGTAACAATGTTGACTGTCAGACTATGTTTGTGTCAGTTTGATGTGGGCATTGGCGTCAGGGCAAAACCCACCAAGTTTTGTTCACACAGTCCCCGGAACTGCTGGAACTTCTGCGACATTAAGAGTTGGGCACTTCCCACTGCGCTGCGGACTTTACCCAAGACTATATGGCCAAACATGTAGAAGACAAACACATACATGTAAGTGTGCATCTTAGATACCGCACGAAAAGTACAATGTAGACACAGAACACAAAAAGTCCGGGAGCGGTCATCATAGCGGTTTCTACAAAGTAAATACTGAGGTGTGTATGTGCAATGAATGTGCTGTTCAAGTGAACACCGTTGGTGCACAGAGTGGGGAGAATGTAATCGTATTTGGACAGTGTTTATCCTCTTTGAAGTAATCTAAAACCACATCGAGTAGATACTCAAGCCACTGGCCAATGAGCGGGTGTTGTGTAAAAACGAGTACAAGCAACAGTTTTCAGTATATTGTGACTCTGAATTGATCATCGCATCTGCATGACAGAGGTATGATAATGGATTTAACTTTACATGTTAAATGTGTGTACATGTTCACTTTTTTTTTAAACATTTTTGTCAGACTGACGCGATAATTTAATCTGGAGATTTAATCGGTTCTCAATAGATTTGCGTAATTCTGGGGATTACAGACGTGCTTGTGTGCGGTAGCCTCAGGTATTACCGCTTCATCCCCTCCATGCTGTGGAGGTCTGATAGCATGATTGTCGGATCGAAGGCAGAACCCGAGAAGTGAGCTGTGACCCACGTGACGAGGGTCAGCAGCAACTGAAATGTGTGCTAAAGATTCAAGGTTCGTTCAGAGGGTGTCAAGATTGCTACTTTACTTTTATTTTATTTTTTTAATGGCAAAGGAAATCTCACTCTGAATGTTTTTGGAACACCATTTAAACACTTGTGGCATATTTGAAAGAAAAAGAGGAAGCTGCCATTGTGGAAGTCACTTGCAAAAAACAAGCAAAATACCAAATGACCAAATGAACAGCGCCTCCGGTGGTGTTAACCGAGGAGTGCACCCCATTATACCTCAACTGTTGCATAGTTGGGCGCATCCCTAAATACTGTACATATATATATTTTTTTTTTACACAAGTTACAATGTCCGTGACAGTAATTTATGTTTTAAAAATGTCTTCAGAGAAGGGACTTTGTGATGAGGTAGACGTTGAACAACACAAATTAAATTGTGACAGTAAGACTGTGAATATTTAAATGCGGCCATGCTCTTGAAGACAGGCAACCTTACCCTCCTCCGAGAGTTGGTTGTCTCTGGTCTCCTGATCCATCTGCTGGCACCAACCTTCCATGCGTCCCGTTTCAGCCTGCAGCAGCTTCAGGAACCAGTGGCCATCTCTTCGACATAGTGTTCCCCCTCCACTAACATTCTGTGGGGCAATGCTGCTACTCCCATTCCCGCTCTCGAGCCAGGGATCTGGGGGCGGTAAAGATGAGGGGTCTAGCGCCGGGTCGAGGCTTTCTGAGAAAGAGGAAGAGCTACTTCGTGTGGTGGAGCGGTTGAGGAACTGCCTGGGAGGTGGAGGGGAGGAAGCGTCACCAGGAGTGTCGCCGTTGTCTAAGGAGTCCTGTTCGGGAGGGGAGCTCAACGATTGGCTGGCACTACTGACCATAACTTTCTTTTCAGTGGGTTTGGCCTGACTAACGTGGGGAACGACAGTGATGTCCTGTTTATCTGAGACTGTTTCTTGTTTGGAGGCCATGCTAGAAGGGCGATCGGGCCTGAAACAAACATCGTGACAAAGGGAGATTATAGAACAAGTATTTCACTACCCCCCAAAATGATATATACCGTATAGGACAAATTCTTCAGAAATTGTCCCTCTTGCACCTTTAAGTCAGGGGTGTCCAAACTCAGTCCTCAAGGGCCGCTGAGCTGCCTGTTTTCCATTTCTCTATTTGAACCAGGTGTGTCGCAGCCGGGAGGGATGAAAAACAGGCAGCACAGTGGCCCTCCAGGCCCGAAGATGGACATGCCTGCTTTAAGTCATCACTTTCAGTCTAAGATGAGTTGTGAGATGGAGGGGCATGAATTATGTCATCAACCATGAAACGTATTCCAGCGATGATTCAGTCAGATGATGAAAATAAGAGAAGATGAGATCTGAGAACAAGGACAGGAAGTGCCGAGGCGGATGGAAAATGGTCACACTGTGCGAATTGTTCACAAAAAAAAAAAGAAGATTTTTTTATGACCCATAACACAAATTATGCAAAAAGATGACAAAGCAAATTACCGGTAGCAGTCTACAATAGTTTGTGCAGCTGGTCAGGATGAACAAAACGCCACAAATCTCATGCAAGAGGAAGGGAATATTGTAGCATATGATTGATCAGCTATGGAAAATAGAAATATGACATCATACTGACATTCAATTTGACTCATTCAGCAAAATGGTCAAATCTTGCCTGTTGAACACACCATATGGACACAAGTATCGAGACAACAGCAATTACATAATCAATACAGGATGGGAATAGATCCCTTAGTTCCTTCTCACTGGATTATTCATTGTAAGAAGACATTTTGGACAATTCCATGATTCTGACATTTCCACCAAGAGTTTGGTGGAAAACATTTTTGCCTTGATCGTGCCCCCAGTGCACAAAGCAAGGTCCGGGGACACTTGGAAGACTTTGGTGCAGAAGAAGGCCCAATCATTGACCTCTCACATGTTCTTTGTTGGTGTCTGTACTTGCGTCCATATAGTGTTAAAACTTTGTGTTGAGAGGTGATGTTGGTTGTTGTGTTTTAAGCCAAATTTTTGAGCCCAAATACAAACAATTCATACATATGCCAGGAATATTGCTTGAAGAACAGACAGATTTGTGTGTGCAGCTATAATATAAATTCCTCACGTTGTTACAAGGACAGGAAGAGGACTTACTGCCACCCGTCCTCCACCTGTACTCCGATGGACTGAAACTTGGCCAGTGGTGGGCTTTCCTCTCGTGGAACTTCTTGTATACAGTCAACCTCAGAACAGAAAATCACATCAAATCATTATTTCATTAGCCCTCTCATGTGATTGCTTTTCTTTCCAAATGTCACGTTCCATTGTTATTCTGGTTGCGTGTTTTGAGTGTGCCGACACTGGAAAACGGAGGAGGAGATTATTGTTTCAGGACACTCAGAGGAGAACAAGCTAAATGTGGATATAATGTACAGTGAATCCTAATTAGCAATGGTTATGAACCAAGCGCTAACACCAAAAATGGTGAGTACAAATTGACAGTTGCCTCCATTATTAGTTTAAACCGACCCACAGAACTATGATCCAAAAACACTTTCATCTAATTTCAAACTCATTTTACAACATTATGGTGAGTTTTTGGAAAAATCCAGCGTGTGTACAAGGGTGCTTGTGTGTACTTCACAATATGCCATAATTACAATTATTACTTTCCTCCTGAACATTTTATGTTGTTTTTGACTCAGCGATTCATAGACCCTTTTAAAAAAAAAAATACTGTACATACTGTTTCGTCAACGACACTTTACTGTACATTACTTTACGAAGCAAGCTGCTACCAGCTATCAGCGATTAACTCCCGCCATTGCTATGACGGATCCAGACCTTTCTCTGCTTCCTCGAGGAGTTTACCACCCTCAATTTCTTGGGCGTCAACCTTCGAAACCTGCCAGTCATACCTCTACTGGAATCTTCCATCATGCTGCTGTTTGTGAGCTAGCTACTCGACATCTAAATACTGTAGTTGCTAGTTAGCTTATACAAAAAATTGGCGAGTAGCCGAGTTTGCAAATAATGAATCACACCGCGGCCTACCGAACTAGAAACGCAGGACAATTTGTGCCATGAGGTGTCATTCCAGCACACTACATGGTATAAATATTAATATGGCTTGAAGCTTGTCATGCTGAAAAACCAAAATGTAAACTACCTGGATGCCAATCGAAGAGAGTTTCCGTCTGGGCACTGGGACCACAAGAGCCTCGTCAGCAGAGTTACTCAATCCTGACTTCATCGACTCATGCAGGACTAAACTTGAGTCGCTTGTTTCCGTGGAAGCGTTGGCTGTGGTGGGGACGAGCGGCTCTCGGGGGATGGCGATGGGAGTGGGGATGATGTGAGGAGGGCGTGGTAATCCCCGGGCCAGGCTGTTGGCACGGGTGCTGTCGAGGCTGTCGGATGAGTTGCTGTGCGCGTGGCTCGACTGGCTGTTGACCTCGGACCTTTGGTCCTGATGCTCCAGGTAATTGTCTTGCGCCGACTCTGTGCTGCTCTGCACCGTCACGGAAATGAAAGGTTTGGAGGTCGTGCGTGGCGGCACGGGTGGCGGAGCAGCCTTCTTACAGGTGGTGATGCATGAAACTGAGAGATAAGGGACACGAAAGTGAATCGCATTAGGACGAGCCACATCAACGAATTCATAACATCGTATTTGACGGACGTGCGAAACTTTCAAATGCAGTCATTCAAAAAGGAAGAGATAAACAAGCAGCTCCAAGGGGGCTTCAGCAATAAATATACAAATGGAAAACATTTGAAAGACTGCCACCGTGATTAAGTCTGCATACTCAAAAACTGTCTTTAAATTCAGAAAGCTGACTATAAGAAAAAGTGCACTGGGCAGCTGTTTGATGCTCCAAATCACAAAATTAGGACAAATTTCGCACATTTGCGACATATACAGTATCTGACAAAACACATTTATGGCACAACGACAAAATAGAACGGTATGAGGATTTCTCGGTGATAAAGTGGTACTTCACATCCTGTTCAATACACATGTGAAATTGGATATGCCACGATAGACACCACACAGCGAGTAATTTGGCAAAATGGTCACAAAAGATAAAAAGTGTCAATTTGTTGCCAGTACGCCCATTTCCTTTCACAATGTACACTTAAGTTCAGACCTGTTGGAAGTTCAAAATGGGATACAGTATTTACTATTTCCGATTCAGCCTGCTTCAGACAACATTTTTGAAAGGACTGCTGTTGGTGACGCGAGTATTTTAAAATACACACGCACGCACACAAAGCACATGCACATCAACTTCTTGTTTTCACAGGAGTACAGCCAAACAAGAAAATAGAATCCATTAACAGGCAGCAAGCTAGACCAGTGAACCTCAAAGGCCCAACATCACATGACTCTGTCATGGCCAAAAAGGATCACGCGCCTCATTGTCAATACTTCTGATTCACAGAGCTCACTTCCACGCGCTGCACCCTGCACACAGCATACAGGTAAAAGCTGGCTAAAAAAAAAAAAAATACCACCTCATACGAGATCACTATACATTGTTAGTGCAGGGGAAAAAAAAGAACTATTTTAAACCATTGGGCCAACCCAAACACTTTCCGGTGCCTCATTTTAAGATTCCACTGAAACTGCCGTCAGGCTTCACGCATGCTGAGATGGAAGTGCTGCGCTTTCCAGATAAAACCGCCGAGCCAAACGGGGAATTTTGCAGTAACATTAGGAATGCTACAGCTGCCACGCAAGCCTTGCAGCTGAATCTCCATGTGACACCAGGGAGTTAATTCACGGAAGCATCAAAACAGCACGCAGGAGTTACGACGGTGGGGGGCCGTTGACACCCACCGCTTTTGTTCTTTGAGAATACGATGAGCCTGTTCATGTTTCAAATGTCATGTATGTTAAAAGGTGATATTCTGAATGCCTTACATATCCTTGCAAGCGTCAGACGATGAGAGGTGATTTAATTGAACACCTTTATGGTTTATAAGCCCAAGTTTGCTGATTTTTGGGGAGATCTCTAATTTAAATAAATAAATAAATAAAACATTTGATCCAATGTTAATTTCGTTGACTAAAAATGATCGACATTCGTTGCGTCACTTTCTTTAAATGAAAACAAATATAGAAGTCAGGAAGAGACTCCATTTATTTAAGCAGGAAATACAGAATTTTCTGCAATTTTCACAGTAAAAATGGTCAAAATACATTAAGAACCACACCAAAATCATAGTCCAGCGAACAAATATTAATACTTGTGTTATATTTTTTCAGGTTTTTCCTTTCATGATGACGGGGGAGGCACAGCCTCACCTGCCTCCGGTGAATGCGTGTCACTGGCAGACTCCCTTGACCAGATTTCTTCTTATCTTTTCATCAATTTTGTAGGGACTTCCAGTTCCTCCTGATGTCACGATATTTTCTCAATTTTATGACCGTGTTCCATATTATATAATGTCGTGAAAACGGTCCCAGTGATTGTGATTGGTCTTGTTTTTTGGTCATTTGAACAGGAGTGTAGAGACTTTTTGGATCCATTTTTTTTTAGTAAGGATGAAAGGATTGTGACATTGTCCCCTCTTTTCTTTTCTTCCACTTTTCAAAGAAGACTTTTGAGTTTGTGGGATGATAATCTAATCCATACAATTTATCTGCTTCATTGCGGTTGTGCAAGGGGTGAGTGAAAATTGTTAAATCTTTGAAAAATCATCGAGACCTAATGACCTTTTGAAACTGCTCAGAATACACGTGAGCTGTTGTGAAAACACCGAAACAAAAGGGGTACTGACTAATACAAATGTGACAACCAGAGTTTGGAATGTCTGGGCTTATCTGATTATGACGAGGTGACACACTGCAGCCCTTGAGAAAATAACATTGAGGAAAATTATCCCATTTTGAAAAAAATAAATCATGGACGTAAGAACCTCTTTGGGAATTCTCTTTCCATTCCAGTGTCATATTGAGCAGATAAATGATGCCCGGGGGAGTTGTGCCATAACGTGGGAGTAGCCCAATTTTCCACAGATTGACGTCATTTTGTTCTTCTATAGGCCATAAACCAGTGCAGAAAATTATTTCCTTTCATTGCTTCGTCATCCATCCATTTTTCTGCCACATAGTCTACACTTCAATCGAATTGAGCGTCATGGATGAGATGGAGCCTGAGTTTGAGCAAGGAGGTGGAGCCATGCGTAAACTAAGTCTGAGCCAAGATATTAACCTAGAACTTTTGAATGTGAGGGAGACATGTTAAAAAAAAAAAAAAGTTCCACCGTGCCAAATTATTTTCATCGAAGCCAAAAGGATGAAGGATAATAAATCTTCCTTTGACAAAGACAAACTATTAAAAGGGCTTCACTGTAAAGATGGAGAGTGTCCAAAGCAGACAATCTCTCAGAACAAATTTACTCTTGGCAACTTGCATGGCAGAAATTCTCACTGTAACAGGGGCTTGCCAGCATCTGACCATTATGCTGCCTGAGCCATGTCCACGATCTGATGTCACGATGTACAGTACACAATGTAGACTCTCGTAAAATATATCAACAGATTAACTCTGAGGAGGATTAGGTGAATGCATGTGTGTGTGTGTGTGTGAGTGTGTGTGTGCGCGCACACGCATCTGAATGGCCATGCATCTGGATACCTGCCCGACAGCACGATATATGCAATATGATGCCATCTTCATTCTGCACACTCTTAAACCAGAATGCGCAGAACCTGGCCCCCCGCCCCGAAAAAAACAAACAAAACAGAATCACATTATGTCGGGACGCTAACACGAAAATCACATCCACTACACAGTATGTCATGAAAGTGGACTTTTATATGGGCCTTCTTCACTCCACAGATCAGCCAAGAAAGTAATGAGCCGAGCTAAAATTCCGTGGCGTTGCAAAGTGGTTACAAAGGGCGAGGGTGCGTGGGTGGTTAGATTGGGGGGTCGCGTACTCAAGGTTAAATTGGCTAAATTGCAAAAATCAGTGAGATTCCTCAGAAAGGAATCCAGCCACCCAAACAAGCAGGTGCTTTGTTGCCAAAATGTTCCGAGTGGACTCTGTAGTGACCACTGAGCACTGCTGTCAAGCTGACTGAACAGTGGTGCTGTTGTCTTGCTCAAAAGTGATTTTTCAAGGCTGAAAAACAATCAGCAGGAAGAAGATTGAACATCTTAAAGATTGTCAACAATTCCTCAACTTTTGTTGACATGGTTGAGAGTTAAAAATGAGTGGTTACTTTCAAAGGACAACAACTTGACACTTTACCAGGATCACAGGACATACCGGTACTTTGTTTGACTTCGGAGGTTCCACTGTCATCGAGGACTATAAGCACAATGCTACAGGTACAATAAATCACAGCCCCATTGACAAGACTGTCGGCAGCATTGGTGATGACAAATAAATGATATATGTAATGACTGCAGAGTGCTATCAATCTGTCATCATCCTCCACTGGCGGTACAGGCGATGTTTTAATACGGTGATTTATTGTCTTTTGTTACCTGCAAAAACAGAGCATGTATACTGTACTTTATTAGTCTTGTAGGAGCAATTAAAGAAACTCTCTCGCCTGACGCATTTGTCAATGAAGTTAACCACTATTGTAATTTGTTGCAACAATAAAACATTCTACCCGAGCAGCTAGCCAGACGGTGGCTCTGAAGCATCATTGCTCCACTTGTTTGAGATACAAAAATGTGGCAGCCTGACCTAATAAACTCTGAGTGTGGGGGGGGGGGCAAAAAACCCCCCAAACAAAACAAAAATCAGTTTGGGCCATTTACATGAAATCGTGTCAGTGCTAGTTATGTGACAATAGCATTGTCCTTATGTTTGTGGATGTCAGATAAGATGCCGGAACAATGAAACACAAAAGGTTGATTGTGACGCTCTATTTAACAGTTGAGCATTGCTTGCCAAAGTGTCTGCACTTCTGTATTGTTTAATCTAATCACAGCCACGAAACAATGACAAACCTGCCTGAAAGCAAGACAATTCTCATTGTCACCATGATCACCTCCATGAGATAACAACATAATCCACAATATCGTGTTTGAATGACATATCAACAACAAATCAATTAAAAAAATAATAAAATCAAGATATATGAAGCACGTGTTTTGGGCCTAGAGGCAGTTTGACTCAACATACATTGTGCAAGGGTGATTATAGTTGAAGTTGAAACATGATTGTTCTTACCAAAACGCCCAATTTAAATGACCAAATTGTAGTAGTATGTTGTCTTTCTTTTTATCATGAGGTATGAGGTTAAGTAAAATATTATATTCCCCATGTCAGATAGGTAAACATCTCAACGTGTAATGGTTTTAATCTCAAACCATATTCAATAGAGCTTCTATAAAACGAACTTCTGACACGAAAAGTTCTTACCTTTCAGTCAGACACGCAATAGGCAAGGGTGGTAGTCTTGAGAAAAAAGTTTGTCAATGTGATGAGAATGACAGAAGACGTGTAGATTAGTGTTCCTTTTGTTTGAAACCGAAAAGACTGTGTGGGGGCGTGGTGGCATTGCGAATGGGGCGTTCAAGTTAACCTCGGAATCTCGATAAATCATATAAAATAATGCCGATGCCCGATGCTATTTTTAAAAGATCCTTTCATGAGGAAATAAATACTGATCTTAAAGTGAACGCGAGTATTTCACAAAAATATAAGTATAAATGATGATTTTTATAAACAATTTCAATACAGTTGGAAATATTCCGAAATTCTTGAAAGCAACAATTGGACTTTTGTTGATCGTGGGACGTGTGGTGGAGAGCGCCACTATGTGGATGTTTATGATCACGTCAGCAAACGCTGCAGTCACGGCAAAGCTAAATTGCGTGGAACCAGCCAAATATTTAGTCAGTAGCCACAACATCCATCGGGATTTAATGCACAATATATCCAAGAAATCTAACACAGTCGTGCATTTGCATTGTAAATGCAGACATATACAGTATAATGATTGCAGTATTTTTATACAGAGGGCTGTTGAAAATATTTTTCCTATTTCCATCCATCCATTGTCTTTTTCACCTAGGAAGTCAAGGATCAAGTCTACAGACTATAAAGCCTAAACATAAAGCTGACATCCCTGCAAGCATTTCTAGATTGTAATGGTGGAATAATACCTACGTAAAATTCCTTTTACTACCAAGGCCGTGACTATTCAGGTTGAAATGATATAAAATAAATAAATAAACAAACAAACATTTAGGAGTACACGTGGTAGTTATGTTTAAATGATGCTAGGATTAAAAGGGGATCCTTGAAAAGATTTTTCCCTTCGGTCCCAAAAAGTTAGAGAACTCCTGCATTAGACTATGCACGTTTGGCTTTGTTTGTGTGCCAAGGATTCACATAAATACTGAATGATCCACGTGGATTACTACTGGGGGTTGATATAACTGCATTTTATCCCATCTTTTGTTTATTATTCCTGATAATCTACAAAGAAAATGTAGTTTTAGTACTCTTGTGTGGGAGCTGTAATATAGTTCCGCAACAAGGTCCACCAGAGGGAGCTCTCTCCAATCGCGCCAGTTGAATTATATTCTGTATGTCAAAAACATACAACAATGAATGCAGTAATGGATACCTTACACTGAGTGTTTGATATTATGTGTCGATGGATAAAAAAAAGCATGGAAATCCCAGCCACTGACAATTTGACTGTGAACCATAGAAAGAGCATGAGTCTGATGTTATGAACACCAAGCAAATCACCAACCGTCCCAGTCAGGTAAATGCTAACTGGTTTGAGGATGGGTGGAGGAACTGGCTTGACATTGTTACCTGTGTGTGTGGGTATGATGCGTGGTCTGTCTGTCCCCAAACGCTGCAGAAAAATTGCAAGTTGTTTCTCCTTTGGGGCTTTGTCCAAGCCAGTGGCTATCAGGTAAGAGCCAAACTGTTCTTTCCATGTCTTCCATTGTGTAGAAAGGCCGTCTAGTATGGGCAAAAGAGGCTGCATTTGAACTAAAATTCTGGTGTGTGCGTGTGTGTGTGTGTGTGTGTGTGTGTATTTTATTGGATCAGTGCCCCACTCACTAATGGGTATCTCAAACTGTGTCATGAGTTAAAATAAAGTTTGTCTCCTCTTTCTTCTTTTTTTTGATAGGGTTATTAGAATACATGTAATTCCCTGTCAACACATGTACAGTCTATGTTTTTCCAGTAGGTGACTCACCAGTGCTGGTGCCGTAGGTGCGAACAGTAGTGTCAGTTGGCGGGAGCGAGCCTGAGTCGAGGGAAGCCACGTCATCATCTTGAGAGCAGCCCGCCTGGATGGCTCTCAGGTAGCTGTGGCTGCGGGAGCGGAAGCAAGTGGCCATGGGCAAGTCTGGAGGATCTGGGTTGTCCTGAGAATGGGAACGGGAATCTCGGAATGTGGAGTCAGAGCTACGGTCCTCGTAATGATGACTCATGTCCAGGTCCCGGAACTGTGCGGAAGCAGATGGAAGAAATGGCTGGAAATATTCTGTTTATTTTAACCCTGGAACCACAAATGTGAACATGTTTTGAATTTTATCCATCGGTCCATTTTCTATACCGCTTGATGTCATTGATGGGGCGGGTGACATGTAGCCTGTTTGGACTTTGTATGAACTAAAGTGAATTCATTCATTCCAGGCTCAAACTGTGGCCTTCATCTTTATTAACTGTTCAGTCTATGTTTTGAGTGCCATTGTAACAGTCCTAACTGCCATATACTGGAAGTGTAAAAGGAAGTTAAGCACTGTGCAGTGTCATGTCAGTCTCAGTGTCATTTAAGATAGGCTCTTTGAGCATCTTTAGGGATCACTTCATTTCATGTGGGAAAGTTTGCTCTGAGATAACTTCATGAAATATTCATCTGGTACTTTTTTTTTTTATAAAGTAATAAAAAATATCGGCTTAGCAAAGCAGAGAAAAATAAATTGCCCCGGGAATACAATTTTGGGTCTCACTTGGCTTACGAATAGCACATCTTCTTCATCTTCCGAACCGCTTCATCCTCATTAGGGTCGCGGGGGGTGCTGGAGCCTATCCCAGCTGTCTTCGGGCAGTAGGCAGGGGACACCCTGAATTGGTTGCCAGCCAATCGCAGGGCACACAGAGACAAAGAACCATGCACGCCCGCACTCACACCTAGGGACAATTTAGAGTGTTCAATCAGCCTGCCATGCATGTTTTTGGAATGTGGGAGGAAACCGGAGCACCCGGAGAAAACCCACGCAGGCCCGGGGAGAACATGCAAACTCCACACAGGGAGGCCGGAGCTGGAATCAAATCCGGTCCCTCTGCACTGTGAAGTCGACGTGCTAACCACTGGACTACCGGGCCGCCCCACATCAAATCCAACAGCCAAATATAATTTTGAAGCACTGACCTGCCCCATACAGCTACGTCTGCCCAATGTGCTGCAGGCATGGCCGAAGTCATCATCATCCCAGTGTGGCACAGGCGAGCCGGTGCCCCCAATGCAGTCAAGGTTGTCCAGGCTGCGGTTATTGGCGAGCTCTCTGAGAGATGGAAGACAGCTGCAAAACAAAACAAATGTACTCGTGTCAAATTGGAAGAGCAAGCGATATCAGGACATACTTTGGCAAAGGAAGGGTGAACAGTCAAGGTTGATATTTGATGATGGGGAGGCAGCAAGAGAGGAAATTCAAAACCAGGTGTGCAGCAATTGAAAGAGAAATAAAAAGAGGACTAGTGGATGATTATTCAAGGCATCGCTTTTACTTTCTCATTGTGTGGCCTCCATTTTTCAATTTCGATTTATCCCTTACAAAAAAAGCGTTTTGCAAACTTACGTGCAGTTAAGGTGCTGGTTCCGATTTGCTTCATGTAAGTACACAAGCAAGTACTGTACACATATTGTAGATGCCATGTGAAAAGCAATAGGTTTGAACTGAAAATTATGACATCAGAGAATATAATCATAGTAAAATCAAAATGCTCTTCTATATGTGCTAAGAAGAACTAATACAAATAACAATAACAATAAAAATAAATTATGTAATTTATTTCTACATTTTTGAAAATACAAGTTTACAAATACAATAAGGAAAAAACAAACAAACAAAAAAAAATTACAAGATCAATTTTTGAATCGGCTGGGTTCATAATTAAGTAATGACATTTTTTTGTAAGGGATTTGAGCGTCAGAGCATGCAAAGCTGGTGATGTCGTGTGGCATATGGTCCGCTCACTGAGTCGTCATGATGCCAAACAAGCAAAACAAAAGGGTTACGCTTTTCAAAAGACAACTTTGACAATGTTGTCATGGCTGGCGCACAATGATCATAACAATGAGCACGATAAGTCGACATCTTCTTCCCCAGAGTCAAACCACAGAAAAGGAGTTTTCCCCGAAAAGCGTCGGGCTGATGCTATTTACAAGCTTGCTGGTGGGCAGCTGTGATTGGCAGCATGGCATGGTTTTGTCACCTCCAGGAAGTTATTGCTGGCTTGTCGGCGAAGCAACAACACACCCCTGGGATGTGTCTTATTTGGGCCTATCACTGACCTGCTCATTGACCTGCCCAGTTGGTTGAGGGAGGACACACTGTGGATGGGTGACCACAGGGCATCCAGTTCCCCTTGCAATAAGGAATAATCCAGGGTTCTGCTGCTCACGCCAGCAGGCCACAAGAGAGCCACGGGTTAGTCATTCATGCATGTTGACAATCCAACACAATGTGGTATTCGTGATACCGAACACGCATCAACATGTTTTCTTCGGCATGGACCAACTTGACAACTATCAACATATCAAGCAAACAGCATGGCAAGTAAACAATATGACTATTGTTTTTCAATAATAATAATAATAATGATGATAGCAATAATCCTTGTCTATCTTTACCTTTAATCTGCCTGTCTGTTTGTGTCATGAAATAGGAAAATATATATATAGAAGAAAAAAAAATACGCGTCTCATTCCGATGCACACTCAATGAAATATGAAATACAAATGTGTGTCCATTCGAAAGTGTGATGACTAGGAATTATAATGTTTTTTACTCCACATTGCTCTACCAAAGAAGGTTCCCCACAAATCTTTCATATAAAAATAGCGCCGCTGATGTGTCACAGTTGTACCCCTCTGCAAATTACAAGGAGCATCATGTCTCTTTAAATGAATGCCTCTGTGACAGTGTCAGTTTAAAAAAAAGGGGGCCTTGCAGTACTGCAGTCGCAAGGATGGAATTTTTGTACTGCATCAATATATTACATTAATGTACCAAATGTTGTGGCCCGCAAGGGTTTGTTTTTGGATCCCCTAAAGGGATCTGTATAAATGCAGAATGCTAAATCTATTACTTATTCGAATTTGTCTCAGTCACAACAAATTTGTGCTAATAGCAAAGCATCACGGTTCCCCTGCAGAAGCCATTTTCTTTCTCAAAAGCCTTACTACATCGCTCAAAAGTTAATCTTTAAAGTTTTTATGTCATTTTCTACAAATAAGACGGTCAATATAACAGCACTCTCTGGAGGGAAGCTCTGGTGAAAACTGCTGCTTAAGTTTGAATGACAAAATCAGTATTCTAAATCAATTGAACGTTACACCTTAGAATATGAGGAATGATATTAAATTAGCATTTGAATAAAACCACACCATCACATTGCATTGTTTGAATCACCATTAGAGCAAAAAATAAGTCGACTATTTGATCTCCACAGCAAATGTAGCCGCAGGCAAAATCCGTGTCAACTTCAGAGTGTAGGTGTGTGTCCCCCGGCAAATGTTTTGAATTCGGTGTCGACATAAAAAGACATGGCAGCGCTGTCTTGCTTCCGTTTTCACCATATTGTCATTGCTACAAAGAAAGTGCTCTCTTCACACATTTGATGTGACGTTACCTCAAATGCTGCCCTGCCGTGCCTTCATCACACGTAGTGCATCATGTCTGTTTTCGAAAGCCTTTTACAAAGAGGCAAGAGATGGCTTGTCTACTTTCAGCGACTAGTCTATGAATAAACATCAGCAGGTCAAATACTGATAAAACTTTTATGGGGGAAGATTTCTGCTACCTTGACACAATCTACAAGCAGGGGTGTCAAACTCATTTTTGTCACAGGCCACATTGTAGTTACTGTTTCCCTTGGAGGGCCTTTATGAATTTTGGGAAACCATGTAAATGTTTAATCACCTCCACATATGACATACACGGCGCACAACAAATTGATGGATAACCAGTTTTAAAATCAAAAGTCAAGAACGACCATGTGAAATTTTGGTTCAGACTTTAGCAAGCATCATGGAACTTGACATGCTTGATTTGCTTTTGCGGGCCACATCAAATGATGTGGCGGACCAGATCTGGCCCCCGGGCCTTGACTTTGACATCTGTGATCTCCAGGATGTACTGTATGTCGCTTTTTTATTTGGGCTAATACAGTACAGCATGTCTTTGTCACACTTTGGGCTCTACATTCGAGCGCACACACACTCAGGCGTAAAAATTGGCACAGCCTCATCTTCGTGCCGGCGCAAGCCTTGTTTCGGGTTTTTTGGCAATTTGGCAGACCGTGCTGCAAACCGCCTGTTTCAACTGTACGAAACAGCGAAAATACCAAAGGAAACTCATTTCCACTCATGCATACAGTAAGACCGCTCTTTGAGCTAAAATTGCGCTGGGCACGCATATCAAGCCATTTATGTGTTTGAGTGTGTTTTAGTTGTATTTGTATTTCTCACAGGACTGGTATAGAATGTGCATCATCACTACATCATTTATGCAAAGAAAATGGAAGCTTGCTTGGTCCCTTTCAAAAAATGTTATGCCTATCAATTCTCTGCACCTTGTAACATAAATTAAACTAATCAGACTACTAACTACATGTAAATGGATTTTTAAGTGCCCTTGAGTGTCTGCCTGTTGTCAGCGCACTCTAAAGAGCTTAATTAGATGTTTGTTCTTAAAACGCACATTGAGACTCATACAGGCATTTTCACCGTCCAAGTCGTATTGAGTAGGCCAAAATTTCTCCTTCCTTTCAAAGGTTCTCGCAACTTCTGATTGAGAACAAACACCTGCCCACTCCCACTTTATTTAGTGCATGCTGAATAGAATGCATACGGTTATCCAAGATAATTATATAACGTATAACGTGCGCTGTCTTAGTTAGCGGTGGCCTTACTTGCGTGGGGGTAGCTGGTCACTCAGAGAATGCTGTGTGGCCCTGAGGTAGCTCTGGCGGCGAGCGGCAGTCTTTGGCGAGGGTTTGGGGCTCCCCTCCGAGTCTTCGCTGTCCTCCATGTCTGCCATGGCCTTCACGTAGCTTCCGCTGCGCATGCGGCGGCATGGGATTTCATTGGTGCCCCCGCTGCGGCCTAATGAGCTGCTCCAATCCCCCTACAGGCAGCAACAAACGGCTAAATTTTGTTTCCAAAGCGACGCCGCGCTGTCACACCACTTCTGTTTCACGACAGTGAGTGATGCTCATCCTATCGGGTCACAAATAGTAATCGTGGTTTCCATTCAAAGCGTTTGGTGTGCGACAGTGTTTAGGCCTTACTTACCCTTCGGCCAACCTGCAGGTAGTTGCAAGTCAGTTCTGGTTGGCATGATCTCGACTTGAGCAAGGACCTATCAAGAGTGGCTGAGCCCTTCTGGAGCACTTGCTTTGGCTGGCCCATAGTCAGTGTGGACCAAGATCCTCCTTTCATGTTATCGTTCATAAGCACATTCCCTGGTCCTTCAAGTCCATTTCCTCCTCCACTCATCGGTGCGGCTAGTGTCCGATACTTCATGTCATTGCTGCTTTTAGATGAGCTGATGGTGTTATAGCCGCTATGAATGTATTTATTCTGGCCCCCGTGGCTCTCCTGGCCAGCGGGGCGTCCTAGGGTCATCATCGCCATAGTGTTGTGGAAGCTGCTGATGTCATTGCTGTCCAGATCATCGGAACTCCAGTACCCTGACATGTTGGAGCGCGGTCGGCGCTTGGCGGTCGCTTCCGATTTAGTTCCGCGATCTTTACTTTTGGCTCTGCGGTTATGCTTCCCTCCGTCGTCAGTGCCCGACGAACCTCCGCCGCTACCCGTTGAGCGTCCGTTGACGTTTCCTTTCATGTGGTGGCTTTCCAGTGACTGGGACTTTGCAAAGAGCTTCTGCACCGAGTGCAGCATGTAACGGATGCGACCAGGACTGTCCGTACGCTGTTTGCCTGCGGTGACTGCAGATGTTCTATGGAACTGCAAGGTGCTGAAGCCATCCCGACCGTCAGCTAACTGCTTATCAAACTCCAGAAGGCTGTGCGGTGCCTGGTTCTTGGTCATGTGATGCGATATCGTAGCCGAGCCGCTCGTAATCATGGACGTTTGTCCAGTAAGCTCAGCCATGCCCATACCCGATCCCATGCCCATCGACACGGACGCTCCCAATGTCCCAGTTCTCATTCCACCTATGCCCTCCACAGGTGGGGAGAAGTCCGACGGATCGTAGGAGTTGTAGTGAATCCTGGGGAAGGTGCTGCTGTTTGACAGCTGGTTGTTGAGGGGGAGCAGGCATTCTGGTGGAAGGGAGCCTGGGTTGGTTGATGGGTATAGATGGGGGTCCATAGTGCCATATTGGTCCATTGTTGGGCTGAGCAGGTAAGGACTCCGCGGCATGGTGCTGGTCTTCTGAGGGTAGAGAGCCTCTAAGTGGCCAGCGGAAGGGTCACAGGAGTCAGACAGGTGTCTGGTATGGCTGATCCCCAGCCCTTTCATAATGGCGAGGAGGCCCAACCCTCTAGTAGACCTCCAAACCTAGAAGTTGACTCCTAGCCCATAGATGGAGAAACAAAAATGGAGAATTACAATCAAACATACAAAGGCTATGCCAGAAATACACTCCTACTCGTGAGGCAAACCAGACGACAAATAAGATATGTGTTGCACTGTGAGACAAATATTGTGTGTGCCAATAATACATTGCCGGCTACAATGAACAATTGTGCTCGAAACCGATGGAACAACAATACACGTATCAATGGAGATTTTCAGGTAGTGGGTCGAAGTGGGCACAATTACCGGCAGTCCACAAGAGGCAACTCCACAATTTATGTGGATTGAATATTCTCATGAATAATCTCTTCTTTCTGTCGCAATTTCTTCAAAGTTTGAAAGTAATGCAGAGTTCATCTGTCGTCCATTTCGATGGATTTGTGTGCCCGCGATTGCAAAACTTTTGTGTCACTCATAAAGAATTCGGTTCTCATAAGATCAGCAAGCATGAAATTCAGATGGCGTTTTGTGCCATGCAATATTAATAATGTTGCCAAAGAGCAATGTACTTAGCAAAAATAAAGTTCCACAAACATGCATTCGTTGAATAATTCAAGTGGTTTGACTTCTTGCTTGATTTCGTTAGTAAGGCATTGCATGCAGCTTAGAAAACCTTGATGAATAGAGAGCGCATATGTGATGCATAAAAGTTGAATGTTGAATTACGTCGCGAGCAGGTCAGCGAGCTATTACATGTGGCTATGATCATTTGAGCAGAGAGCCGCTAGGAGGGGTCCTTGAACCTGAAATAGACAATAGTAACAGACGAGCATTTCTGTACTGTATCCTCTGGAAAAAAAAAGTAAAAGTAAAATTATAACTTCCCAAGGAAAGGGATGACGAATGATAAAATGTGTCTGTGATAATTTCGCATCCTTAACCTCTAAGTCTGCTTCTGTGCGTGTCTTGGTGTCAAGAAAAGCAGTCAGTCGGGATAGGCTACAGATCAAAGGTGATCCTAATGGCATAATAATAGCGAGACACAAAATGCATTTTGTCCAATTTGTACTTGTTGGCAGCTATTATTTACCACCAAATTCGGCCTGATATCCTTGCTGTGAAAAGTCAGGAAAAAAATAGCTGAAACTTGAAATGACTATGGTGTACTCTTTTTGGTATTTGTTCTATGAAAGCAGATTGGATCAGAAGCTGGATTGGAGCCGACATGCCTGACTGACTGACTGCGTTCTTAGTAAACAACAGACACACGCTGATGGAGTGATGCAGTAAAGACATTTTGTACCCAGTGGAACGGCTATTCAAATTTACAAGGAAAAGCAACTCATTTTGCCTTAATTGCCACGCTCACCTTTACCTCAACCAAGACCCGGAGGAAGAAAAGATAATTGCAAGCTGCTCGATAAAAGGAGGCTCATTCATGAGATGATGCTACGAGGTGATGTAACGTAATTTAATTTTCGAACGAAGCTTCGGGTGAAGTCAAATGTAGCAGGTGTCGCATGACCTCCATCTTGCCTTCGTCATCCAATGTTTCTTCTGCACATGAATATCAAATAGCTGTTCAGCCCCCGCCCTCCTAAAAGAAAAAAGTAAATGATATGCCTTGCTGTCAAGCCCCCATTATTAGCATGCTGCAAGCACAGACTCATTTAGTGTCATTAACGCAGCTTCTCTGAGTGCCATCTTTGCTGATAGGGTCAAATCCTCTAAATCCTTTTACACCACATTAGCTAACTGCCTCAGATCTCATAGTGGCACGCCACTCAGATAAGCTTAACACATCATCTTCAATGTGTCACCCAGTATGGTGACCGGTGCATTATCATCGGAGGCAGGCATAAAAGCTGTGCGCTTTCACCGGGTGAACAGGTTTGATAAGCTTCAATGCAGATTTTTTTATCTTTCGTATGACATTGTAGGGCACATCATCGAAAAAAATGTGCTAGATTCCTGGATCGCATTGTTAAAACTGAAAGTAGACTACCACGTTTAACTATTTGCGCTCCCACTAGGTGGTCTAGTGGGATTTTGGTGAATTTGATGGAGGTGCAGGCAGACAGATACAATGATTTGCATGTGTGGTGGCTGTCATCATATTGCTTTCATAAATATGACATCAGTGTGCATCGAAACCTCTGAAACAATGTAGTGATCGATGAACTGAATCAATTATTATTCTATTTTTTTTCATCATATAATTGTTAATCCATTTTCGAAACAACCCTCCCTGCAGTGGCATTGCGGATCACAGTGGCCAACTTTGCATCATCCGCCCATGGAGATCTGCTTCCATTGCCTCATAAATGTAACTTGCGTGTTTCAACCTCCTGCATGGACTTCAGCAAATTAGTTTCTGCTTCCATCATTTCAGGGTACCAATTTTTTAAGTTGATGCTTCGATTGATGGCGAATCAAGTCGGCTGTGTTCACACCCAAAACGGCGCAAAACGCCCATTTTTAAGTGTGCCAAGCTGTTCCGATCTGCAGACATACCAAAACGCAGACTAACACGCCCCTGTGCGGATTTACACTGTGCCTTGCGCTACTAGGCTTGGATTGGGCATGAAAATAGAGTCCAAGGCATTAATCTCTTTGTTCTGTGTTTAGCTTGGCAGTAAACTTCAACAGGGAGTGGAAATAAACAAATTGAAGTCTCTTATTTTGAATAACTGTATCTGCCAAACTGCACTCACAAGTCAAGTCTTGAAAAACTATCAAGGCACCATTGTATAAAAAAATGCTTACATTCTCCACCGACAATGCTTCAAAAACTATGCCATGCCTTTATTTGACCCACAATGCCCGCTGTGGCGTACCTGCATACACCGCTGAATGTGGAATGGATGTGTGTGAGTGAGATCAAAACGAGGCAGCTCCTATTCATGCTGGTAATCATGGCGTCCAATGTAACTTCAAATAAAACAGCCAGACTATTTACGATGCCCAGAAGAGACATTCAGTCATCAGAAAGGGAACCATCTAGGTCAGGCGTCTGCACTCCGTTGTTAGTTAGAATACAAATGTTTAGTGCTCAGTGCGTGCAACAATGCGAGTGTGAGTGTTCATGGTGTGTGTGTAATATTACACCCTGCATGGAGCGTCTGGTGGCAGCCGAGTGCACTGGGAAGCTGCAATCTGTTCCTTCAAGGGTGGTGAGGGGCATTTTGGCAGAGTGTCCAATCCATGACCTCAGTCATAGTAGGCCAGTTCTCACCACTGACCAGAGGAGGGACATGTCACTAAATAAAAAAAAAAAAAAAGTCACATTTCACTTATTTCTAATGTTTTCTGGCATGTGTCAAGGCTAAATATCAAAAACAATCACCAAAGTGTTTTATTTATGAGGACGAGCTTGTTTCCAGTCCATTAACTGACAGACGGCATTAGGGATGCTAATGATGAGGAGTATCACACACGTTCTCATAGATTAATTTTCTCCCATGAAATCACCTCTGGAGCCATCATAAATATGTAAATACGCATTTTCAGGCTGCAGTTGTGCTAGGCTGATGTTAATTTGTCCACAATACTGAATTTCTGCCGCATAAAAACTCGTTGAACCCTCATGTAGGCTATTAATACCACTTACACAATCGGATGAGATTAAAGACAAGAGCTGGACCAAAATTTTCCGCCTTTACAAAGGTGAATAATTCTAAATTCGGATTGACGTAATCAGAGAAAGGCAGCATGGTGGAATGTCGGTGCATACTTCTGAGGTTCAGGGTGCAAATCTGAGACCCGCCCTGTGGGTCCTCAGGCTTTCGCCCACTTTCCCAAAACATGCATATATGGGTCATTTCAAGGGATTGAGGTCAGGGGAGGCAGAGCCTCACCTGCATGTTAAGAGTAGAGAAAGGCAATCAAATAAAATAAATAATGATTCGGCCTATAATAATTCTTTGATACGACGACGACTTTACAACTAGCCAGGGCTTTCGCATCAATTTGTAGCATCTTAGAGAATTGTCGTACAAGCACAAAAAATGTCAATAAGGAATTGTGAACAGAAAACCTCGTTTAGGCAGAGTTCATTCTTCTTTGACAGTGCTTAAATCGAAAACTGAGGGTTATTATTCGTATTATTTTTTTGTAAAGGTGGAATTATTGATACAGATCATGTTTTAGATCTCACAGAGGTGTAGCAAAGGACAAACACTAGACACGGTAGCAGCATCATCACATAGTTTAGCCCAGAAATCTTCGCTCCTGTATATGTGTAATGCAAAGGATTACTTATTATTACAAATAAATATATATATATATATATATATATATATATATACATATACATATATATATACATATACATATATATACATATACATATATATACATATATATACACACATATATATATATATACATATATATATACATATACATATATATACATATACATATATATACATATATATACACACACATATATATATATATATATATATATATATATATATATAATATATATATATATATATATATATATATATATATATATATATATATATATATATATATATATATATATACATACATACATATATATACATATATATACATATACATATATATACATATATACATATATATACACATATATATATATACACACATATATATATATATATATACATATATATATACACACACATATATATATATATATATATATATATATATATATATATATATATATATATATATATATATATATATATACACACACACATATATATATATATACACACATATATATATATATATATATATATATATATATATATATATATATATATATATATATATATATATATATATATATATATATATATATATATATATATATATATATATATATATATATATATATATATATATATATATATATATATATATATATATATTCATTCATTCATTCATTCATCTTCCGAACCGCTTCATCCTCATTAGGGTCGCGGGGGGTGCTGGAGCCTATCCCAGCTGTCTTCGGGCAGTAGGCAGGGGACACCCTGAATTGGTTGCCAGCCAATCGCAGGGCACACAGAGACGAACAACCATGCACGCACACACTCACACCTAGGGACAATTTAGAGTGTTCAATCAGCCTGCCATGCATGTTTTTGGAATGTGGGAGGGTCGTATTTTATTTCTGGGAAATTTATT